>JAXCGZ010015447.1:5000-27500 GCA_037179515.1 Halocaridina rubra | reverse complement strand
CGTTTGTACAAAATTTCATGTGCATGGAAATGATTTAAAGTTTTAACGACTTGTTAATTCTCTTAGAGTTATTTTTCATTTATATGGATGACATACATACACATTAAGATTGTTTATAACATTGCTCACCTGTCATATGCCATCAGAGCTTCTTCATATTGGCCATGTGTGTCTTTGTCGATGGCCGCTTTGAGAGCGGCTTGCCACCCGTCGATTCTTTGCTCGACGTTGATTTTTTCCATATCTGAGCGAAGGGGACGGACTTGATGGATACTTTGGACGGCAGAGCCAGAACTCTCACTCGAAGATCGGCCTGAAGAGAGGGCAGAGCGACTGGCGGAAGCCACTGTTCGGCCTACATTCCTCGCCTTTCGCCTTACAGATACAACGAATTTGGCTAAGGCGGAGGTAGAGGTTGCGGGGGCAGCCTGTTGACGAGGCTGATCCTCCACTGGGGCTGATTCGAAGTCGGCCGAATCCGTCTCGGAATCATGTAAAGTTGAAACTGACGATGACCGAGACAGTGTATTCCTCAACTGCTGAAGTCTACGAGACGTGATTCTTGTGGGTTGGAGGCTTTGCCTGGACACCTGCCTCACTATGGGGCGAGAATGTGCTGCTGCTGAATGAGGATGGGAATAATCGGGATCCTCGTATAACCGTTGCTGTGTTAGCTTCTCTGTCCCGATACTGGCTCGACTAACTGCATAAGTATTAACGGAAGTTAGTGAACCTAGAGAGGATGAGAGTGGCTGTAGATGGACGCGCTTGATGTTTTCGTCGTGGACAACAGAGCCAGGTTCTGTGAGAGAAAGCGCTACTTCCTGGAATCCTTTTCGCCTCATCCTATTCCAAGCCCGTGCCCATGCCCTCGCCATAGGGCCTCCGTAGCTCCCACCATTATGCCTGATGCCGCCCTTGCCTTTACCCACCTCGAGGAATGCTTAGAGCTACTCCAAGAATAAAGACAAAAATGAAAGGAGAGGCCGACTTCGAGGATGGATAAAGAGTCCTTGAGACTATAACTTCTCCACTTGTAGTAGTGAGAGATTAGATTAACAATCAAAGAGATCCAGAGATATTTTCCAATCGCTGTTCTATCTAACAATTACCACACTCACATTTTTTTCTTCAAATTATTTAGTTCTGCTACCCGGTTTTATAAGCTGTTCTACTTAACATTCATTGCTTTTTAATCGGCTTGTCGTTTTTAATGTCATATATTCAGTCTCTAAATTCTGTATTTATTTTTCAACTTTATATATTATATCTACAGCTACATGAATTTCTGCATGTAGTATTCCTTATATTTTAAACCTTTTCAGATTTTTATTTGTCGAGATAGCTTAATAACTGCTTATATTCCGAGGCAGTTTCATTGAATTCTTCTTGCATTTTTATGCAGTTCACTTTGTTCACATTAAGAACACGGCGTTGAAGCTGGAAATAGCACACCGTATTTCAGTTCTAATTAAATATCTATAAATTCTATTGCATTAGTTCAGGAAAAAATATAATCTCAGTTTCCGTGCTTGACTGTTTTACTGGAAATATAATTTTGTTATTTGAAAATTTTAAAAGTTTTTTTTAAGTATTGGATTTTGTTTTTCCTATATCACTATTTTTTTTTTTTTTAAGTCTTCGTTTCGCCTTCGTCCCCATTCACTCTATATTCCTAAAACTACTGTTTAAAAGTGCTTGAAAAAGTTACTTGTTTGACGAATAAAATAGATAGTGTGGTAGCGAAAAATTATGGTATCACAAAATAGAATAAGAATAAAATACTGAAGTGAAACTTTCTAGTTATTTATAAGTGTGTTTAATTTTTAATGCATATAAAAAACAAAAGAGGTTTTACATTACTTCTTGGAGACTTTGTATGGAACTAAACAAGCTAATTGAGCAAGACTTTAAGCATGGAGGGTTAAAAAGAAGGAGGCTTGGCACGAAGAAATGCAGACTGGAATGAGGGAGAGTGAAGGTAATAATGTTGCGCGCGGGTCCTTCCAGTTGAGAGACGTCACTCCATCCAGGTACGGAGAGTGACTGGATTGTAGTAGTGGCCGGCTTTGCCTCCCCTTCTTTTCTTCTCTCTCTTTCTCTCCCTCCCTCGCCTTCTCCACCTCACTCACGCCTGACCTGGAACGAGGCAAGCTGGAATATTCTCACTGCTATTCGTTCATGGGAATGCTCTAAAACAGTAATGCATTCTTTTTGTGTCCTTGTAGTTTGCATCTTGTTTCTTATCTTTTGAAGCGTTCAAAGTTTAGTATTATTTCATTTTACTGCTCATTTTTTTATAATCATCATGAATCTACTTTGAGGTCAGAAAGAAAATGGAATGATCGAAAAGTACTGAGAAAATACTGAAATTAGGTAAACTACGGTGTGCGTTTCCAACATAACACGAACCTTCAACCTGAGCCCACTCCAGGGGTTTTGCTCAGTAGTTCGACACATACCCAAGATTTTCGCTCAGCCTCTTGTTTATTCAAAGGTTTCAGTCATCAATTATTCATCACCTCTACTACTTAAGTTTTATTCATTTTAATCCCATTTCTTTCAGCGTCGCCTTGGAAGTGATTTATTTTTCCTTTAACGTTTAGCTTGACTTTGCATCTCTAAGAAGAAAGAGGAGAGGGGAAGTTTTTTTCCCCTCCTCTTAGTCGAGAAGCTGAAGTTGCTTCGTAGGAACCCATTCTTACTATGGCGGAGGGGGTGGCGGTGGTGGTGGATATAATGACAAAGACTAAGTTTTTAAAATGGAGATAACAACTTTTTTTAAAGCCGAACGCAGAACAAGAGACCAAATAGGTGAGGCAATGTTGTCGCTTTTAGCGCAGGCTTTCTTAAGTAATATTTAAATTTGAAGGGGAAAACTTCTAGATTTTTTACACGAGTTAATTTTTTTTTTATATTTTATATACTTTCAGAATGGATACTTAAGAGTGCAGTATGTTAAGTTACATATTTATAACATAGATTGAATAGTTTGACTGTAAACTAATCTTATACAGCAAAAGTAAGAGGAAGAATTATAAAAATGTAAGTCACTGTATCCATAGTCCAAAAATTAATAATATGAAGCTTTTACTGAAGGATAATAATGAATCCGTAGAATTTTTCTTTTCTTAATTTAAAAAATGTATGAAACTTTTGCAATTAGGTATGCTTGTATTTAAGCAGCCTTGGAGGGGGAATACTCTCCTTATTATCATAATGGAGATATATGAGAGTGTTACATACGGGGAGAAAATTATCTTTAAATTCATGAAATACGCCATATCCATAATCATTATTTGTATTTCTACTTACTATAAGGCACATCATCAGAATGAATGTATTAATTATTGCCTGCACATTATATATCATTGTTTTCTTATTACATATTATGTGTAACTATTAGTCACTATTTTGGGGGTGGACACGGATTAAAGCTGGGGAATTAGAGATGGATCCATCACCTTCCGAAATGAGCATTCTACCGATTACGCTATGGTGGTCTCCCACATTGCATAGCATATGTCACCCTGAATTCTAAGTTCTCATTTTTTTCCATTACAAACTGAGTGAGATTTGTACTTGATCAGTATCTATAATTCAGGAGAAATCGAGTACTACACTGTACTTGAGTAGAAGTTTGCAGAAAAATAGGGTTAATGCTAATTAGAGGCCTCGTTTACAGCTCTTTACCCTGTATGAGTGATTGTCATCTTTTTCTCCTGGACCCACCTCCTCTCGGTGGAATCCACTGGTTATAAAAGGGGAGAGCTCTCTAAAGAAAATAACCCTCATATTATTACTGAGAACATTTTCTCTTATAACATTCTATTATTATTATTATTATTATTATTATTATTATTATTATTATTATTATTATTATTATTATTATTATTATTATTATTATTATTATTATTATTATTATTATTATTATTATTATTATTATCATCATTATTATTATAATTATTATTATTATTATTATTATTATTATTATTATTATTATTATTACTATTATTATTATTATTATTATTAATATTGGATTCGGATTCGGTTTTACGTCACGAACTCCCTTTTCTACTAAGGGCTAGGACGGTTGCCTTCTTATGAAGGACTTATTTTGGCAGATGTAATCGTTACCCTGGGTGTATGCCCTTACTAACCTCAGTCCGTGACGGGGCGCGAACCCTCGACCTGCCGCCTCAAAGTCGCACACGCTACCATTTTGCCACGGAGACTACTACTACTACTATTATTATTATTATTATTATTATTATTATTATTATTATTATTATTTTTATTATTATTATTATTATTATTATTATTATTATTATTATTATTATTATTATTATCATTATTATTATTATTATTATTATTATTATCATTATTATTATTATTATTATTATTATTATTATTATTATTATTATTATTATTATTATTATTATTATTATTATTATTATTATTATTATTATTATTATTATTATTATTATTATTAGAATAAATACAGTCCAATTACGCATTTTTAAATGTCTTCAGATAATCTACCTCCCTTGTTGGGATTCAAACCCGGGACCTGTAAAACAGAAATCCACGGCTTAGTGCATTGAGGCACAGAGGTGTAAAAGGGAAAACTAGAACTTCTATCGAAGCTACTCGGAAAGTGGGGTACTGTTGAGCCCATTGACAGTGGGGTACTGTTGCGCCCATTACTCTGCTTGACTCCCTCTTCACAAACCAGTGATTAGCTCACCATTTAATTCTCCTCTTCAACGCCCGAGGTTTACTAGTTGCTAGAACAAATGCAAAGCAATTACTCATTTTTAAATGTCTTCAAATAATGTACCTCACTTGTCAGATAAATTATTTGAAGCTACAAAGGTGAAGACAAGCACTTGCAGATAGGAATCTAAAATAAAGCTGACTAAAAATAGAGTATCTATAGATAGGAGGAATGGGTAGACTAGGTGAAAGTGATATAAGACGTGGATGACATAAAGGCCCGATTTCTTAAACAGTGTAAACCTAGGATACCATATTGTTAGTTAGTTAGACACACACAAATGGATTTCATAAATGCATCTGATACAGTTCTGTGTATGGCTAGGATCCCCGCATTGAGGGATCCTAGCCATACATAGAACCGCGTCACATGCGTTTATGAAATCCATTTGTGTGTGTCTAGCTAACTAACAATATAGTATCCTAGGTTTACACTGTTTAAGAAATTGGGCCAAAAAGAGTTGCATTTTTTAATAACTTTTAGCGCAAGTGTCCTGAATATATCCATGAATGGTGAACTTGACAAACTCTTTCAATCTCAAACTTCGGTTGTAAAATCCATAGAGTCTGAAAAAACACACGACCTAGGAGACCTACATCGAATGATAGAAAGTCTTGCAGATAAGGTGAGAATTTTGGAAGCAGATGCTGAAAAGGTGAAAGCCTTACAACACAAGGTGGCTTTGCTAGAATCTGACATTGTCCTACTTAAAAGAGATAATTCTAGGTTGAAACTGCTATTAGAAACATCTCCGCCTCTCAATTCAGTGCTGTCACCTAACAACGATAATGTCCCTTCTATCAACAACCCTCAGGTTTTGCAAACTATGTTTTCTGTCTCTACTCACAATTCCTTCAGTGAATTGAAAGACGAATGTGACAGTGGTAGTGAAGAAGAGGTAGATCCAGATAAAAGTGATAGTCAACAAGACAACCTGAATACACGATCTAGCATAAATAATCAAATCAGTAACAGGTTACAAAATAGTGATGATACACCAGCGTCCTTCCCCACTACTCCTAACAACACAACAACAGGCACTAACCAGAACAAGATTCTCCCCAGCACAAATAACCAACCTGGTAAAGAGTTGCAAAACAGCGAAGAAGATATAGAGCCCATCTCCACTACTCCTAACAACACAGCAACTATCACTAACCAGGACAACCAAGTTACACCTTCCAGCACAAATAACCAGCCCAGCAATAGGCTGCAAAACAATGAAAAAAACAGAAAAGACAAAATAGCAGCAGTCTCTATTCTAAACATTCCATCAAAGTCCTCTTCCCCACAGCCACAGTTGCCCAATAATGCAAGTGCAAGGGTTACAGCTCAAATATATATTCGCATTCCTGGCAACCCCTTTGAGAGAGAGATACGTAATATATTGACAAATCAAGGCATTCCTTCTGAAGAAGTGTTGATTAAGGAGCTTTCTCGCAAACCAAATTGGATTTCCTTCGCAATAACGATATCGAAAGGATTTGAATATGTGCCGTACAAACTGAATCAATGGCCTACAGGCACAATTGTTCAGCCATATCGAGGGGGCAAACAATGGACACAACCTGAGTATTCTACAAAATATCCCAAACTACAGTCATACCAAAATAAACAGCAAAGAGCTATTGAAACAATCCCCTATACGCGAGACTACAGAAAGAGACACGATACAAACCTCTTATCGCCGTCCACGTACAAGAGACTTCTCCTGGAGTGATGGCTCTTACAACCATAGACACTCACCTAGGCAAACAAACTTTGGGAAGGCCCGATCATACCATGGCACGTACTCAAACCAGTGTTACCCATCCAACGGCAGGTACAGACACCAGGATCCATGGGCTAACCACAGAACACACTACTATGATGAATTCCCAGCAGAATCACACAGTAGAAGCAAGTCATGGACTAACCCAAGAACAAACCACAACTATGACTATGAATACCACCCTAATGAAACATGGTAAGAATGCAACATTAGTACATGTGAACGCTCAGTCTCTGCTCGCTCATTTTGAGGAAATAATAATGCTAACAAAAGACTAAAACATAGACATCCTCTGTGTAAGTGAAACTTGGCTTCCTCCTACAACTGAAAATAAATATGTGAATATCCCAGAGTTTAAAATATTTCGCAATGACCATGGCCGAGGGGGTGGGGTCTGTATTTATGTTAGAAATTATCTTAGTGCATCAGAAATAACCACAGGTTTAGAAAAAACTGAGGAGCTCGAAGATTTATGGATCACTGTGCAGTATCAGAAACTTCCATCTTTCATTGTAGAGTGTGTTTACCGTCACCCTAAAGCACCTACCAGTTCATTCAATAATCTGCTAGAAACATTCAGAAATATCTGTGTGCGCCATAAACCTATATACATACTTGGTTACTTTAATGATGACTTGCTCTCAGCAGATAACAAAATGAAAAGGGTGATCAACACTGTGAAGTTAACACAAATAGTGACAAAACCGACCAGTATAACCCCTAATTCTAGGACTCTTATAGATCTGATAATAACAAATAAAGTGGAAAGTATACCCTGTTGGGACGTAGTTCCCTGCCCAATTGCAGACCACGAGCTGAACATTGCTATGCTAAACATAAACAAGCCCAAAAGGAAGCCTCTCTTCAAGACATTCCGGTGTCTAAAAAATTACACCCCTGATATCTTTTGTGAAACATTAATCAACAACATAAATGTGCTTAACAGAATTAAATACACAGATAACGTCGATTTGCAGGTTGAGATTCTAACAAAAGTCTTCCTTGAATGCTTAGATAGTTGTGCACCCATTGTAACAAGAAAAATAACCCACCCCTCAGCCCCCTGGCAAACTAATGACATCAAAGAGGCAATGCAAATCAGAAATCAAATACAAAAAGAGCTAAAAATGAATAGATATGATATGACTCTCGGAGAATGTTATAAAACAGAAAAGAAACGTGTCAGATCTCTCATTACTGTAAGTACAAAAGACTTTTACAAAAAACAATTTAATGACTCTAGACATGATAGAGCAGCAACATGGAAAGTGATAAGAAGCATGATACTAAATGAAAAGAGTACCTCAGAAACTTATGAAAATATTACTGAGTTGAAAGACAAAGCGGAAAACTTTAATAACTATTTTGCTAACGTTGGCAAAAATGCATATGAAAAACTCAAGATAACATCAACTCAGTGAATGAGTAATTGCTTAAATGACAATTCTTCCAATGTAAACACAAGAGAGTACTTCAAGATAAATCCTATCAATTGTGCTACCCTAATTCTTACCATAAAGAGCCTAAGAAACTCTGGCTCTTATGGTTCAGATGGTATACCATTTCAGTTCATCAAAGATGCTCTACCCATGATTGCATCCTATATTCTAACTATTATGAACACTTCCATTGTTACTAAAAAGTTTCCCGACTCTTGGAAAATATCACATGTAATACTTCTGCATTAAAAGGGGTACAGAGAAGATGTGAAACTATCGTCCCATTTCCCTGCTACCCATTTTCTCTAAAATATTATAATAAATTGTTGCATGCCAACTTATGTCATATTTAGAGTCAAACAGAGTATTATCTATTAACCAACATGGTTTCAGACCGAAACTCTCGACGGAAACTGCACTGCTCAAAGTTACGAATAGTATCTATAATAATATAGATATGAAAAAAATATCTCTGCTTGTATTATTGGATTTATCAAAAGCCTTCGACAGTGTAAACCATGAAATTCTTTTAAGTAAATGTACTAACTTAAATACTGATCTGAGCTGGTTTAGCGAGTATCTATCTAATCGTAAACAGTCTATACGTCTTAACAACATTATCTATGTGCCCAAAAATGCATCATTTGGTGTTCCACAGGGATCAGTAGTTGGTCCTATCCTCTTCTCCATTTACGTAAATGATCTATCTTCTTTCATTTCTGACTGATTAGGCGTACAATAAGCAGATGACACTCAACTACTCCTTAGTGGTGATATTAATAATCTCCCAGAGCTAACTTTAAGAGTATAAAACACTCTATCAAAAATTTAAGCCTATTTTCAAGAAATTGGGCTGTTAATTAACAAAAGTAAAACACAATGGATCTTTATTGGTTCAAGGTTCCACATAGCACAAATTCCAGGAAACACAACAATTAATTTTTGCAACAATATTATCACACCTAGCAAAACAGTCAAAAACCTAAGAATTCACTTTGATAACCACATGTTGTTTGATTCCCACATAGATAGAGTATACAAAAAAGTTACAGGAACATTAATGTACTTATCACGTATAAAAGACAATTTTGAGACTACCACTCGAATAACTGTTGTTGAATCTCTAGCCCTAAGTCACATTAATTACTGCACAACTGTTTGGGGAGCTACCACTAAGACTCAGATAAACAGAATACAGAAGCTTGTTAATTTTGCAGCTCGAGTTGCCCTGGGAGGAATAAGAAAATATGACCACATCACACCAGCTCTCAATAAACTTGGGTGGATGCAGGCAGAAAACAAGGTCGCTCATGCTATTTATGTTTTGTATTCAAAATTTTGGACCATCATTATCCTAGCAGGCTATTTGATTTAAAAACAGTCAGGGATATAAGGGGAACCAACACAAAACAGAGCAGTGAGCTCTTTATTCACAGAACAAACACAGAAGCAGGTTCAAAGATGATCACTATCAAAGGGCCAACACTCTGGAATAATATTCCAGAGCATCTTAAAAATGCATCCTCCTTCACAGCTTTCAAAGGCAAACTATATAGTTTTCTTTTGGACAAATACTTGCTGCTCATTAAGAATTAATTATTTTCATTGTAATGAAAACAAATATGGAAATGATGCCGATAATAACGATCCTGTATATAGTGTCATACTTACTACTTTATTAGTAACATTATTGTTAACATTTTTATTACAGCATTATTATTTTCTATGAAAGCTACATTTAATTTGTATCTAGTGTCATTCTTACTACTTTATTATTAACGTTATTGTTAACATTTTTATTACAGCATAATTATTTTCTATGAAAGCTACATTTAATTTAACTATATGTATTACCCTCTTATTTATTAGTTTAATTACATGTCTACTTATAAGTTACTATTAATGTTGAATAACCATTGTACAAAATGGAAATATATGTTTGTTTGCTTGGTTCGGTAGTGACGGAAAATGGGGATATGGACCCTTAAATTAATACACTATGCCTGGATGAATTGGAAAAGGTCATCAGGAATTGTGTGCGACAAGAGGATTAGTGCGAAGGTTAAGGGAAACTTTTGCAAAACTGTTGTAAAGCCAGCTTTGGTTTATGAGGCTGAGACGTGGCCAACAAAGAAAGTTCAAGAACGAAAACTGGAAGTGGCGTAGATGGGGATGTTGAGATGGATGACAAATCATCAAATTAGGACAGTTAAAGTAAAGTAAGTTTCAAAGAAAGCACAAGAAAGAGGATTACAGCGGTTCGGTCATGCAATCAAAGGGAAGAAGACCGTGTGTGTAGGAGGGATATGGAGATGGAGGGAAGGAGAGGATGAGGAAGGCCAAAGTTCTGATGGAAGGATGTTATAGATTATGATATGTGGGACAATGGGGCTGAGGAACAGGATACGGGAAACATGAAAAAGTTGAAAAAGCTAGCAAGAAACAGTGACTCATATAGAAATGGGTTAAAGCTGAAGACAAAAAAAAAAGGAGAAAAATATTTGTTGGAATTCGAACCTTGGACCTGTAGAACAAAATCCAAAGCTTAGTGCGCTTACCCACAGAGACTTGAAAGAGAAAGAATTGGAGCTGCTACTTAAGCTGTACGTTTAGCTTCAGTAGAAGTTGCAGTTCTTCCTCTTTTACACCTCTGTAGCTCAGTCACTAAGCTGTGGAATTCTGTTCTACAGAAATAATAAGTAACAATGGACATATAGAAGTGAATAGATAAATAGATGCAGACAGTGATAAATAAACGAATAGATAAGTGATATAGAGATAAAGTTTGTATTCGGTTTTACGTCACGAACTCCCTTTTCTACTAAGGGCTAGAGCGGTCGCCTTCTTGTGAAGGACTTGTTTTGGCAGATGTAATCGTTACCCTGAGTGTATGCCCTTACTAAACTCAGTCCGTGACGGGGCGGATATAGAGATAAAGTACTTTGTCGATAAAATGATAAAGGTGACATAAAACTCATTAGTGGAGATAGAAGTCTGTTTAAATTCCACAGTAACGTTAAATAAACGAGTGAGCTGATATATGAAGGTCAAAGATTTGAAGCTCGGATATAATTTACACTTTTTTTTATATTTTATGGTGCTAACTTCATTAATACAAAACAAATTCCCGCTTTCTATTTCCCTAGTTGATTGGTTATTTCTAATATTCCCATTTTCTTTTGTATATACAGTATTATGAAATGCTCTCTCTCTCTCTCTCTCTCTCTCTCTCTCTCTCTCTCTCTCTCTCTCTCTCTCTCTCTCTCTCTCTCTCTCTCTCTCTCTCTCTGTGTGTGTGTGTGTGTGTGTGTGTGTCTCTCTCTCTCTCTCTCTGACTGTCATGGTGGCCGGTATAGTTACAACAGACGACTGAGTGAGCTCTACAGTTATTGCTGATTTCTGAGAGTTCTACAGAGCAGTTTGATTCCTCACCGTGCCTAGATTCATAGTAAGATACAGGCATCATTTTAGTGTCAACAGTGCTTTTTGGGGTCTTTTTGGACTTAGTCTGTAGTTTAGAGAAAAAGCTATCTGTCAGTGGTAAAACCCCATTCATTTGGCTGACTCGGATACGTCATAGTTGCCTCTCTCTCTCGTTGATGTCTCTCCAAGCTAGTGTTGCCACCTCACCTGACATTATGGACTATTCTGGACCATCCTCCGTGGCAGATATCGAGGCCGACATAGCCCTGTGTGACGAGGATATCCAGGATATGCGGGATTTGCCTTCTCTTGCACCATGTAGACATCAGCAGCCGCCAGCTGGGGTTATGTGCTCTCACCCTCATCCTCAACTGCTGAACTTTGCCTCCTCTAAATGCCCCATAGACAATGGGTCTGATTCCAGCAGTGCCTCAACGTCACCTGCTGCCAAAACGCACAAGACAGACAAGGATGCTGTTCCACTTGCAGCCTTTGTCAGTCCCTTGCCCTGCCCTCTACCTCCTGCTGTACCTTTGTTGCCTCCTTCAGCTACCTCTTCATCACTCCAGTCAGCTGCACTCTCATTGCTTCCATCTGCTGCCCCAGCCTTTGCTCCCCGGGCAGATTATGTCAAGCTGGGCTTCCAAGAAAACCCCTCCAGTGAGGTGAAGCTTCGTTGGCTTACTGATGTCACCAAAACTTTTTGTCTCAATCGGGAGCTGGCTGAGGTGAAGATGTCTTTGGTTACATCACGCTTTGTCTACATCTCGAGGCGTCGCAAGGACATCATTGACAGGGTCATGAGTGGTGATTTTCTGTCTCTATGTTGTGATATTCAGGACTCGATTGAGCGGCCCCCTAAGTTCCCAACATACCTCGTTACTCGCTACCCTATTGCACTTGACCCTTCCCTTGCTAAGGAGCTACCAGGAGTGCACACTGCTCAACGGTTCTTTCAGGACGGGGAGCCTATCAACCGTATTGTCATCACCTGGAGTCTCCCTGAACCACCCCCACCAGTCGTTGAGTTTTCCTTTCTCCCTTGCCTCCCTTCCTGTGAATTGCGCAGGATGAAGGGGGAGCAGCCTTGGTGTTTTAAATGCTGGGGTATTGGCCATATCTCACACTATTGTTCTGCTCCGGCCAGATGTGCATGGTGTGCTGCTGGCCATAACACACGCTCCTGTCTGCACCGTATACCTGCCTCATCTGCTGCTTCTGCTGCTTGTGATACTGCTTCGGGATCCACGTCTCAGCCTCCGCCAGACACTTCGCAGTGGAAGTGTGTTCGGTGCAACATGCCTGGGGTCAACATCTGACATGGCTGTGCTAGACGGTCTCATGCCACACCACCTGAGCGCGCTCCACTGCCCCCGCCACCACCCATCGCTGCCACTTCCTCTCTACATCCTACTGACTCTGCTGACATCATTGCTCTCCGTAAGGCTGTTGCTACCCTGGAGTCCCGCTGTACAGCTCTCACAGCTCGCTTTGATACCATAGGTGCCTGCATTGACAGTATGGTCACCCAGCAAGATACAATGGAAAGGACTCTCGCAGATTTGGCTGAGTCTCATCATGTTGTTATTGACACCATCACGACTCTCACTGACAAGCTTAATAAGGTCGCCTCCCACCTTGAGAAGTTGACTGATGTGCAGCCCAGGTCTCCTTCATCCCATGCTCCGTCTGACAGTGCCCCACCCACTTCTGCCCTCAGCAAAAATAAGAATAAGATTCGCTAGTCACATACAATTTCATGCCATCTCTTGGAATGCCTTTGGAATTAAACACTCTCCTAAACTCAATGCACTTAGAGCCTATGTTAATAATCATCATCCACAGGTTATTTTCATACAAGAGGCTTTTCCTGGTGGTGCTCCACCAGGGGAGGAGGCTCCTATGCTCACAGGGTATGTTTCATATGTGCATTATACCAGAAGAGGACTCATTACCTACATTCATTCCTCCATACCTCACACGCTCCTTGGTTCTTTTGCACAAGTTGATATGACCTTTCAGCTCTTTGAAATCACTGTTGGGCATGGTACTCTTCGATTGTGCAATGTCTACTCTGCCCCAGGTGTGATTAATTTACCAGCCCTTCCAATACCTACAGACAGTGGAATGGTCTATATGGGGGATTTTAATGCCAGACACCCCGCCCTTGGTGACTCATCTCCCACTCCCAATTGTGGTGGCAAGCCCCTCCTCGACTACATTCGCCGCTACCGCCTCACGCGCTGGGATACTGGTGGTGCCACACATGCTCGTGGGGGTACTGTAGATCACATTCTCACAGCTGGCCTTGTGGTACCTAATGTCTCCTGCTCTTCTACCCCTTCTCTCTTTTCTGACCATGTTGCCCTTAGCCTGAAATACTCCATACTCCAGACTCCAGCTACCCTCCCCTATCACTGCACCTGCATCTCTATCCCTCCCAAATACTGCCCCACTTATATTTCCTTTATCTCTCACCTCCTTCCCACTTTTGATCTCCTTTCTCCAGACAGCTTATACAACTCCCTGGTGAATTCTACACATGACTTCTACACGCATTATGTTCTCAGACCACATGTTCCACATCGCCCTGAGGCCCATTCCTGGACTCTGGATCAGCGTATTGCCCAGGCAGAAAGGACAGCTGTGGATGCTGGACTCTCCTTACAAAGACAGCCCACGCCTGACCACCTGCACCAATATCAGTTGGCAACGGATGATCTGGTTGCCTTGCAGAAGTGCGTGCACACGGAGTATTGGCAGAAATTTACGGATAGTATTAACCATCAGACTAGCGCTGGGATTATGTGGCATCTTATAAGGAAAGCTGTCAAGAAGAAATCCACCTGTGCTCTACACCACAGTCTGCTTGAGTATGCTCAGGACCTCATTACTACCTGGTCAGCACAGTCACAAACTTGCAACCTTCCCGGGAACGTTCAAGAGGCACTCTCCACCCGCCGCAGTGTTCGTAACCCCTGCCTAATGGGTTCAGTACTACAGATGGATGAAGAGGATGACATCCTATTCACAGAGGATGAACTACTACGTGCTCTTGTTAGGATTAAGACTACTGCCCCTGGGGAGGATGGTCTTACATATCAAGTTCTCTGTCTTCTTCAGAAAGTTCCTGGTAACCCCCTATTGCAGCTCTTCAATCTATGCTTTCGCTTTGGGCATGTGCCCTCTGCCTGGACCAGAAGCACTATTATTCCTCTACCAAAACCTGGAACCGATAAATTTAGGCCTATCTCCCTCACCTCCTGCTTCAGCAAAGTGTTTGAACGCATCCTTCTTGCCCGGCTCATGCACCATCTACAGGATAAGCTCTCCCCCAGTCTTTATGGTTTCCTCCCACAACGGAGCACACATCACTGCCTTGCTGAACTCTACACCCGTCTCTCTCCCACCAGTGTGGTCGCCTTTCTGGACCTCAAATCTGCCTTTGATATAGCCAACAGGGAAATTATTCTTGACCAGCTGGTGGAGTTCGGGGCAGCATACTGAAATGGATATGGGGATATCTCTGCAACAGATCATCACGTGTCCTTTTTAAAGGGTCGTATAGCTCCTATGAACGGTTTGAACTGGGCACTCCTCAGGGGGGTGTGCTGAGTCCTTTTCTATTCAATATCCATATGCATCGTCTACTCTCCCTCCTTCCTGTCATCCCCGGTACTACAGTTACCTGCTATGCGGACGACATATGCATCCACACGACCTCAACTCACGACCTTCAGCACATGCTCCATGTTTTTTACGTGTCTGCTACCTTCTGTGGCCTTATTATCTCCTCAGAAAAAAGCAGGATTTTTACTTCACGCAACTGCAGAGCACTTCCCGCATTCACCATGGGTGGTAATGTCATCCCTCACTGCACACAGTATGCGTATTTAGGTGCACCAGTCCGGATCACCCCAGCTATACCTGCATGTCAACGAATTCATCCCTTTGTGAAGAGCCTTCTTGACCATCTGGAGCCCCGCTTTGCCCCTATCAAGTGGCTTGCCAACAATGCTGCAGGTGTTTCCATCCCAGTGGCGAGGACCCTCTACATCCTACTACTTCGGTCAGTGGTTGACTATCTGTCTCCTGCCTTGTGTCAGCTTCCTAGACCAGCTCTCGAGCCACTTGAAAAGTTCCAGAATCGAGTCATGAGATTTATCTTGGGATGTTCTCTCTCTACCCGCATTGTGAGTATGCAGTTGGAGCTCAACTTGCCCCCTCTTGTGGAGAGGATTTATGCCAATGTGTCCTATTTTACTGTTGTGTTTCTTCACTACCCCGTTCTTGCTCCGTACTTCTCTGCTGTCATGAGGACGTCCCTGGATCCAGACACACCCAGGCTCCCACTTCGAGCAAGAGGTCATAACCTTATCAGGGTGGTGAGTGACATTCTCCGTGGCCTTGACATCGACCTGCCTGTGCAGGCGGCTGTCCCAGATTTACCACCCTGGCGTGTCCCCCTCCCCGCTGTCACATATGCACCGACCTCGAAAGATGTCTATCCCCCCCTGCAGAGACAGTTAGCTCTGGAGACTATCGCTGATGTGTCCACGTCTGTCCCTGCAGCACCACGTCTATGTTGATGGGTCTGTAGATGGGAGGGCGGCATGTGCTGTGTTTTCCCCTACCATGGAGCCGCCTGTGCCGGTTGATTCATGGATTGGCCGTAGACTACCCACCTCGTCGAGCTCCACCTACTGTGAACTGAATGCCATCTTGGATGCCGTGACTCTCCTGGTTCGACGACGAGTGAATGGGGTAATAATTTTTTACTCTTAATCGACCCTACATGCCCTATCCTCGCCAAGACCCATCTGTGGCCGTGCTGTGGGAGTTATACTATGTTGCCTCGCTGCTGCTCGGGATACTTCTCTTGTTGTGTCGTTTGTATGGACGCCCTCCCACACTGGGCTGACTGGCAACGACACAGCGGATCGTCTTGCCAAGGCGGCCTGTATGCTGGATGGGCATGCTGTGGATGCTGAGCTCTCCCTCCGATGCCTACGCAACATCATCTACTCAGCTGGGTTTGCCATGACGGTCCGGCGCAGAGACGCGGAGAGGGCCAACAGTGCGTCCATACAGCACCATGATCACTTTCTTCACAGTCGCTACAAGTATCGCAGACGCGGGTTAATGGTGCGGAAACACAATGTAGTTAGTGCTCGGCTTAGAATGGGGTATTGGCCTTTATGGCAGGTCTCCCAGACTCTAGATATTCCACAGTACACCTTCTGTAAATTATGTGACCGTCCTAATGCTAACACTCTTGACCACTATTGTCTTCAGTGCCCCACAGTGAGAGATGTTTTACCACGAGGTCAGAACTTAATAGAGATATGCTCGTTTTTGCTTAATGATGACAACCTTGATGTTATTCTTGCTCGTTATCCTCACTTTGGTGGCCATTAATTATATTGTTATGTATATAATATATATTTTCTTTGTATGTTGCTGTATAATTCTGTTTTGTTTTTGTTGGTAATGTGTTTGAGTGTTCTGTGCTACTCTGAGCTTTACTTTTGTATATAATGTACTTTGTTATTCTTGCTCGTTATCCTCACTTTGGTGGCCATTAATTATATTGTTATGTATATAATTTTATATATTTTCTTTGTATGTTGCTGTATAATTCTGTTCTGTTTTTGTTTGTAATGTGTTTGTGTGTTCTGTGCTTCTCTGAGCTTTACTTTTGCATATAATGTACTTTATTATTCTTGCTCGTTATCCTCACTTTGGTGGCTATATATTATATTGCTATATATATTATATATTTTCTTTGTATGTTGCTGTATATTTCTGTTTTGTTTTTGTTTGTAATGTGTTTGTGTGTTCTATGCTTCTCTGAACTTTACTTTTGTATATAATGTACTTTGTGTTGCCATACTGTGGGTTGGTGTTAGTATGTAGTAATGTTTTATCAATGTGTACTCCTCCCTGTCAACAATGTTATATTCTTGGTTGTGCATCCATTTGAAGCATTATGTTGCCATTGATTTTGTATGTGTTCATGTAATGTCTGACGCCTTGGCGCAATAAATTAATAAAATTAAAAATTATTTTTTCTCTCTCTCTCTCTCTCTCTCTCTCTCTCTCTCTCTCTCTCTCTCTCTCTCTCTCTCTCTCTCTCTCTCTCTCTCTCTCTCTCTCCTCTCTCCAGGGAAAGAACCACAGAGTTTATCGTAAACTATTTATAAAATAGCATTAGAATGCCTCAAAATGCCTAATTATCATGACCCAAACAACCCACTTATTCTTGTGTGGGTTTGCGTTTTTGTGTGGTTTTGTAAGTGCGCGTGTGTCTGTATGAGTGTGATTACTTAATTGTGATTACCTAATTGTGTTTACGGGAAAGAGCCCAACGCTCTTATCTTCTCGTCTCCTCATCGGTTCCATTTTATACTTAGTGATACTTATCATACCTGTCCTTAAAACTATGGATTGAGATAGCATTAACTACCTCCTAGCTTAGCGAATTCCAATTATCAACTACTCTTACACTGAAAAAGTATTTCCTTACATCCTGCAAAGAAGTTTTGTGTGATTGTGCGTGTGTGTGAGTGTGTGTGTATGGAGAGAGAGAGAGAGAGAGAGAGAGAGAGAGAGAGAGAGAGAGAGAGGAGAGAGGAGAGAGAGAGAGAGAGAGGAGAGAGAGGGGTCTTAAAAGCGATAAATATTTTTATACTCCTGTTGATAAGTCTAATATTCCCAAGTTCTCATTAATACTCTCTTCCAATAGCTTTAATGATTATTGTAAGTTTTCTACAACTAAAGCAACTTATTCTTTTTATATATGTCACTATTAGTTCCCGTTTGAGGTGGACACGGATGGATTGAAGTTGGGGAATTAAGGCTGAATACCTTCCCTATCGCCCACCGTGGTGGTCCTCAAACCAACTTATTCTATTTTGAGAAGGTGGAGAATTAGCTACTGTAAATAAAGAATGAAGCTTCTTGTTCAAGTCTTCGCAAATCACTTCATCTGTCTCAGTAATGCTTCCGTCTGCCGTCTCCAACTTTAAAACTTGTTCCTTGACCTTTGATTTCCCTCTGACGAAAGCGTGGAAAAATTTGCGCGCGTGTATGTGTTTGTGTGTGATTACCTAATTGTGATTACCTAATTGTGTTTACGGGAAAGAGCCCAAAGCTCGTATCTTCCCGTCTCCTGATCGGTTCCATTTTTAGACTTAGTGATACTTATCATACCTGTCCTTAAAACTATGGATTGAGATAGCATTAACTACCTCCTCGCTTAGCCAATTCCAATTATCAACTACTCTTACACTGAAAAAGTATTTCCTTACATCCTGCAAACAAGTTTTCTTCCGAAGCTTCAAACTATGACCTCTAGTTCTAGAGCCAGCCATATCGAAATATCGATCCCTATCCACTCTATCATAACCATGAAGGAATTTAAAGACTGTCACCATATCCCCCCTTACTCTTCTAGCTTCGAGTGATGGCAAGTCTAATTCCCTCAGCCTCTCATCATAACCGAGATTGCGTATTTCTGGCACCAGTTTCGTGGCATGTCTTTGAACTTTTTCAAGCTTAGCTATGTGCTTTTTCAAGTGCGGATTCCAAAAGGGGGCTGCATATTCGAGTTTTGGCCTCACATAGGTTACATAAATATTTCTGAACATTTCCTTGTCCATGTGCCTGAAGGCTACCCTTACGTTTGATAAGAATGCATATGCTGCCCTTACTACGCCATTTATATGTATTTCTGGAGACAAATCTGCCAGTATGTTTACTCCTAGATCTCTCTCATTTTCTGTCTCTTGAAGTTGTACTCCAGCCACCGAGTAGTCAAGCTTGGGCCTTCTTGCACTTGTACCCATTCTCATTACCTTACATTTTGAGGTATTGAATTTCATTAGCCACTTTTCTGACCACTCATGCAGATTATTTAGATCCTCCTGAAGTTCTCTACCATTGTTCTCGTTTTTTACTTTCTTCACAATCTTTGCATCATCTGCAAACATATTCATGAATGAATTTACAGACTCTGGTAGGTCATTTACATATACAAGGAACAAAAGTGGCCCTAAAACTGAACCCTGTGGAACTCCACTACTAACTCTTCTCCATTCAGACACTGAGTGTCTTACTCTAACCCTCTGTTCCCTTCCTTCTAAGTAAGTTTTTATCCATTCCAAGACATTTCCACCTATTCTAGCCATTGCTTGCAGCTTCCTAATAAGTCTCCCATGTGGAACAGTGTCAAACGCTTTCTGGAAGTCTAGGAATATGCAATCTGCCCAGCCCTCTCTTTCCTGTAAGATTTGGCTTACCTCATCATAAAATTCTAATAAGTTTGTTACTGTTGATCTTCCTTCTCTGAAGCCATGTTGCCTCACTGACAAAAAGTTGAAGGATTCCAAGTGAAGAGAGATATGTTTCCTTAGTAGTTTCTCCATAAGTTTGCAAACTATGCTGGTCAAGGAAACTGGTCTATAGTTCAGAGCCGTATCCCTCCTTCCCTTTTTGAAGATAGGTATCACATTTGCTTGTTTCCAGCATCTTGGAATCTCCCCCGACTCCAGTGACTCCTTAAATATGATACTTAGTGCCACTGATATTGTGTTTGCGCATTTTTTAAGCACATGAGGGGATATGTCATCAGGACCTGTAGCTTTATGAACATCTAAATCCATCAGCGCTTTGCATATCTCTGTGGCTGTAAGGTTGATGTTCTCTAGTACCGGCCCTTGAGCTTCTATCACTGCAATCTGAGGTGGTGGGGTATTTTCTACTGTAAATACTGACTGAAACTCCTTGTTCAATTCTTTGCAGATCTCTTCGTCCGTCTCAGTGATGCTTCCATCCGCTCTCTTTAGCCTTAAAACCTGTTCTTTTACCTTCAGTTTTCCTCTGATAAAGCTGTGGAAAAGCTTGGGATTTTCTTTAGCCTTCCTGGTGATGTCCCTCTCATAATCTCTCTCTGCCTCTCTCCTTTTACTTAGGTAGTCATTTCTTGTTCTTTTGTAGGTTTGCCAGGCATTTATGTTTTTTCTCCTCCTATACCTTTTCCAGCATTTGTCTCTCCACTCCTTAGCTCTTTTACACCCATTATCGAACCATTTCTCTCTGGCATGAATTACACCTACTTTGGTGACAGGTATGCAGCAATCTACTATCTTCCCATATTTCTCACAAAAGATGTCATACATTTCTTGTACAGATTTGTTGTAAAATAAGGTTCTCCAGTCAATAACTGCAAAAAGCTCATTCATTTTGATGTAATCTCCTTTCGGATAGTTCCTCCTCATGTCCTCAGTGCCTCTACTCTCAGGAAGAATGTCTTCAATGATATACTCCATCAACAACACACAGTGGTCACTCTTTCCAATTGGTGGTTCATACTCAATATTTTCAATATCCAACACATTATCTGTGAACACCAGATCAAGTAGTGATGGCTCATCCCCACCCCTGGCTCTTGTTTGTTCCATTACATGTTGGTGTAGGAAATTCCCTTGTATGCAATCTAGGAATCTTGCCCCAAATGAGTCCTCACCACTGTGTGGGTCAAGATTTATCCAATCTATCTCTTTATGATTAAAGTCTCCCATAATCAAAATCCTACATTTTTTCTCCCGCGCCATGTTAACAACTGAGTTTATGACTTCAATCGTACCTATATGACTTTCCTCATAAATTTCAAGCCTATTTTGGTTCCTTGGTGGGTTGTATACAACAGTTATTATAATGCTCTCTGACCCAGTATTTATGCGAGCAACAAGAAATTCCCTGAACTCACTTTCTATAGCCAAGTTTATTTCTTCAACTTGAATCCTCTCACTTATGAGCAGTGCTATCCCTCCACCAGTCCTCTCAGATCTTTCGACCCTTAGTATTCTGAAGCCCTTAGGAAAAACTGTGACACTGTTTATGTCCTCACTCAACTTAGTCTCTGTAATTGCTACTATATCTGCCTTACTGTTGTGAATCCTATCTTTTAATTCTACTGCCTTACCAGCTAATCCATCAGCATTTGTGTATAACAATCTTAATGAGGCCCCATCCCCTGATCTTCTGTCATTATCTTCTTTATCTCCCCTTTGTCTGGAAGTATTCTGTAACGAAAATTTTTCTTCTCTTCTTCATTTCTTTCATCATTTAACCTTCTTGCCTCTTGCAACAAGTTTTTGATCTTTCCCATCTCTTCCTGTGTTCTGTATCGTCTAATGAACACTTCTTTGCATTCTTGAAGGTCTTTTAGACTTTTTTTTCTCAACAATATTTCCCTACATGTCTCCCCTCTCTCAAAGGTTACTTTTGTTGGTCTCGGCTTTCCTTCCCTCGAATATTTACCTAGTTGGTGTATGTTTACAATATCCTCAGGACCACATACTACTCCAAGCTTTCTTATCAGGTCTACAACGTTAGCTTTATTTTCTTCAAGTCTCCCCTGCCATGTTGGCTCCTGGGATTCACTTATGCCTGAGATTACCACTGTCTTCTCCTTATCAAGTGCCTGTCTGATGAGTGGGTTTGCCCTTTCCATCACAACGTCTTTCATTTTTTCGATTACTGTCTCTTTATAGTCAACTGTTTGTATGTTTTCCAGTGCCACCACCTTTACAGCCTCTTTTACTGCCACATTCCCCTTTAGTGCATCAGCAAAGGACGTTTTCATGGCATCATTTTCCATATTCAGCTCCTGGAACTCTTTTCTGAACTGTTCAATGTTTTCCTTAATCTGAACATTCCAAGCAGCAATCTCGTCTCTCTCAGAAGAGAGCAGTGAACTAACATCTAATTCCTTTAGGTTGTCATTTAGCTGTTTGTTTTTATCTTCTTGTTTAGAAATTCTAGATTCTAGTTGACTCTTTTCCCCTTCCAGCTTCTTTATTCTTTTTTCTAGTTCCTTTCTCTCCTGCCCTTGTGCTTTATTTGCTTCCTCCAAAGATCTTATTTGTTCTCTGAGTGTTTCATTCTCTTTCATTTCTCCATCCATATTCCGAATTTTATCATCAAGGCTTGTAACCATTTCCTCTAACTTCTTGATTCTCTGTTTAAGTCCTCTGATGACTACCCCTTCTCCCGACCCATGGGTGGGAGAGGTTTGGGACAGAGAT
>JAXCGZ010015446.1:35000-79954 GCA_037179515.1 Halocaridina rubra | reverse complement strand
TGTAACGAATATCAAAAAATATTCGGTGTTGATGTAGGCATAGAAAAGAACAACTAACTGAAGAAAGACTTAACATCGAACTGTCCTGGACAGTCCTATTTAGGTCTAAAAAACCTTCAGCTGTGATATTGCAAAGGGCGGCTGATGCCATGGGCCAACCAACTACATGAGAAGTGTTGAATACTTCAGCACAATTCAAAACAAATGTTTAATAATCTTGTATATTCTAAGACAGGAAGAGAACTACGATAAAGAGACTCTCTGTTGCATAGTAACAACCGGAAGTAACAGTTTGTGTTATTATGTTCGCTCCGGTTTTACGTCACGGACACTCTTTTCTTGCGAAGGACTTGTTTTGGCAAATGTAATCGTTACCCTGAGTGCATGCCCTTGCTAACCTCAGACCGTGACGAGGCGCGAACCCTCAAACTAACGCCTCAGAGTCGCGGACGCTACCGCTTGAGCCACGGCGAGTACAGTTTGTGTTATTTTGTAATTATAGTCATTCAAAGACAGGAAGCAAACAAAGTTAGAGACAGTCTTTCTTTTGGAGGTAAACAACTTATGATTTTAAGCTGTTTCTTTTCGTTATTAAGACAGTATTACGTTCCGTTCCGGTTTTACATCACGGACCCCCTTTTCTACCAAGGGCTAGGACGGTTGCCTTCTTGCGAAGGACTTGCTTTGGCAAATGTAATCGTGACCCTGAGTGCATGCCCTTGCTAACCTCAGGCAGTATTCCATTTATGATTAACACTCATACGTTAATATCAATCTTGCATGATTTTCTACTGCTGATAAGATCCTTATATATGGTATCAGTTTAAATACGTGGCAGATGTAATCGTTACCCTGAGTGCATGCCCTTACTAACCTCAGACAGTATTATATTTATGATTAATACTCATACGGTAATATCAATCTTGCATGATTTTCTACTGCTGATAAGATCCTTATCTACGTTATCAGTTTTAATATGTGATAGCTGAGAAGAACACGAAGCACACCGAGATAGAAACACTCGTGATATGATAATAGTTACTCAAGTGTCACGGTGGGTGGCTCCTAGATACACGCCTACAACAACTCCAGTTTTTGAAAACTTACTTTTTCGCTTTAGTCTCATGAAGCACAGACGGTACAAATAGAAAAGCTTGAAGCTCGGTACCATTAAAGTAAGTACGCATTGCTGCATTTAAATCGCATGTCCATGTTTGTTGCCATTTTTGTATAAAAAATTTTTATTTTCAGTATTGAAAGTACACTTTTTGCTTCACTTTTACAAATAATACACAGCTCAGTGAAGTCTTTGCCATGGCATTCCTTGGAATAAGTTACCATTAATTGCACTCACATCACATCGTCTCTTTTCACTCTTGAAAATCCACTTCTTGTTTCACATTTTAATGCATAGAAAACACAAAAACGAAGTCTGATCAAGGTTATTTAGGAAAATGTCATATTACTTGCATTCAAACCATATCTCCTTGCTACAGTCATTAAAATCTATTTTTTATTTCATCTCTATTGAACATGTATAGCAGAAAGAGGAATATTTGAAGTACAAAGTATTAGAGTAATGTACCATTATAACTTTTAGTATCTAGTAGTCACCGTGGCTCAAGCGGTAGCGTCCGCGACTCTGAGGCGTCAGGTCGAGGGTTCGCGCCCCGCCACGGTCTGAGGTTAGCAAGGGCATGCACTCAGGGTAACGATTACATTTGCCAAAACAAGTCCTCCGCAAGAAGGCAACCGTCCTAGCCCTTGGTTGAAAAGGGAGTCCGTGACGTAAAACCGGAACATGCATTTGCTGACTACATCTTTGAAGTTAAATATTATTCCAGTCTTATTAAGAATAAAACCCTATATTAGGAGTCAGAAATACGATTATCTTTAAAGTAAGTTTGCTTCATATATAAAGTAAGTTCATGTCATATCTCCCCGTTTGTTACATTTTGTTATGCGGTATCCCCATTTTGTTTTGCATTTGAGACTTGATTATTGATTAGACAGTAATAAAATGAAGTCTTAGGAATGAATCACAAATATCGTTTTCGAATCATATTTCCACCAGTGCAAATCAAAAGTAAAAAAAAAAATATTTTCTTCTGTGATCAAACGTCCAGCTATCAATCCTACCCATTTATGTAACTGGACAAGAGTATAGGATGCTATTACTGTGATGAATTCAATCACAAAGTCCTCACTTGTAGTGAAGAATCTTAGGTTAGGTTAGGTTAGGTTAGGTTAGGTTTTTACGTTCGGTGGTTTCATATATTAATAGAGTGAAGAATTTGGATAAAACGTCTTATCTTGCTTTTAAATAGATATGTAATGACGAAAGTTTATCCATCAGTTGATCAAGTAAAATCTAGTCAGATAAAATTTGAATGACAGTTTTTGATTATTATATTTTATCAGTAAGTAATTACATTAAACTCTGTCTGTCTTTGGTTACTGAAAATCTCGCCGCATAAAATGTGAATCATAGAATTTGATTAAAATATTGTTATGCTTTAATTGCATTCACATTACTTAAAACATATCTAATGATTACGAAACGGTAACTGTTCCGGTTTTACGCCACGGACTCCCTTTCCTACCAAGGGCTAGGACGGTTGCCTTCTTGCGAAGGACTTGTTTTGGCAGATGTAATCGTCACCCTGAGTGCATACCCTTGCTAACCTCAGACCGTGACAGGGCGCAAGCCCTCGACCTGACACCTCAGAGTCGCGGACACTACCGCTTGAGCCACGGTGACATTAAAATCTGTTTGTCATTGGTTACTGAAAATATCGCCGGATGAAATGTGAATCATAGAATTTGATTAAAATATTATAATACTCAAATTGCATTCACATTACTTAAAACATATCTAATGATTACGAAACGGTAACTGTTCCGGTTTTACGTCACGGACTCCCTTTTCTACCAAGGGCTAGGACGGTTGCCTTCTTGCGAAGGACTTGTTTTGGCAGATGTAATCGTCACCCTGAGTGCATACTCTTGCTAACCTCAGACCGTGACAGGGCGAGAACCCTCGACCTGACGCCTCAGAGTCGCGGACACTACCGTTTGAGCCACGGTGACTACAATTAGGAAACGGTTACAGTTTAGATAAAAACCGATAATGATAAGCAAGATGGCTCATACCTGTATTAAATAATGACTCTGATAAAGTATATTTGGTATCAAGCAAATATGTAATTATTTGTGGCCAAAAGGATTTAGTAAACTTAGTGTGAATTCTCTCGATTTACCGAATTCATGAATTCATTGGCAATACTTAATTTTATTCCCATGTTATATTTTCACTTTTATGTTCAATCTTTGTGTTCAAATGAACTCTTATTATGTATTACTTTAGAAATATATATATATATATATATATATATATATATATATATATATATATATATATATATATATATATATATATATATACTCCACGAAGTTACGTAGGACATCAAGAGACTTGATATTTATCAGTCGTAGTGGCTCATTTAGTTAAAGCAGCATGACTTTGTAGTTTGCGACGCTAGCTCGAGTCCCCTGATCTTCCAAAAAGCTGTCATGAATTAAGAGCAATGTTATATCGTGGTTTCATTAAGAATGCATAAGCAAAGCTCCACATACAACTTTAGCAAGTTGATTAAAGGTCGACAGGAGATATGCTCGTATGTACTGGCTGTGCCATAATTTACAAATTTTATCTGCTGTGGTGGCTCAGTTGGTTCAGGCACCATGACTTTTGTAGCTTACTATGCATATATATATATATATATATATATATATATATATATATATATATATATATATATATATATATATATATATATATATATATATATATATATATATATATATATATATATATATATATATATATATATATATATATATATATATATATATATATATATATATATATATATGCATGTATATATATACATACATACATACATACATACATATACGCTAAATAAGAATAATTTATTTATTTATCTCTTCACTTTTAGGTGTAGCAGACCAGTTGCCGTCAAACCATCTAGGATCATTGTAATTATTAACATGGAAGAAATTCTTATTCTTCAAACAGGAGGTAATAACGATACCCTAGTTTGTACGTATATATGTATGTACATACGGATGAATGTACGTATGTATGTATGTATGTATGTATGTATGTATGTATGTATGTATGTATGTATGTATGTATGTATGTATGTATGTATGTATGTATGTATGTATGTATGTATGTATGTATTGGAAACTTGCTAATGATCTGTTGAAGAGTATGTCTTTTTATATTTCCCTCTATCTATCTGTCTATTTTTCTATCTATCTATTCATCTATATGTCTATCTATCTATCTATCTATCTATATATATATATATATATATATATATATATATATATATATATATATATATATATATATATATATATATATATATATATATAATATTGTGTATCATTTCACATCAGCAAAACACACTTTACTATTGATTCAGTAAAATATTGCCTTTACATGTGACGTTAAAAACAAATTTTATTTCGATAATCATTGGAGATGATGTATTAAGCCATATATTTCGGTTTACGGCTGAGTGTGATAGATGAAACTTCTTTATACAACGCTTCTTGAACCAGATTAAAAATGGCTGTTACATTCGTACGTATTTTACCTGCAATTTCTGACTGTTTCTTTGATCACTTTTATTCTTGTGTTTACTCTTGTTTACAGGAAAGGCTTATTAAATTCTCGTATTAATTATGCTTGATCAATGAACTTATTTTCGAAGCTCCAAATTCATTATTTTAAATATTTATATTTTATCTTTCTCAGAGAAAAGGGACAATCATATATCAAATCTATGTAGTCTGCACTTTGGCCCGATTTCTTAAACAGTGTAAATCTGGGATACCATATTGTTAGTTAGCTAGACACACAAAAATGGATTTCATAAACGCATCTGACGCGGTTCTGTGTATGGCTAGGATCCCGTACGGGATCCTAGCCATACACAGAACCACGTCAGATCCGTTTATGAAATCCATTTGTGTGTGTCTAGCTAACTAAAAATATGGTATCTTAGGTTTACACTGTTTAAAAAATCGGGCTCTGTACGGGATCCTAGCCATACACAGAGCCGCGTCTGATGAGTTTATGAAATCCATTTGTGTGTGTCTAGCTAACTAACAATATGGTATCCTATGTTTACACTGTTTAAGAAATCGGGCCTAGGATCCCACGTAGGATCCTAGCCATACACAGAACCGCGTCAGATGCGCTTATGAAATCCATTTGTGTGTGACTAGCTAACTAACAATATGGTATCCTAGGTTTACACTGTTTAAGAAATTGGACCTATATCTTTGTGTGTATTGTGTAAAAATGTGTGTATCCTCAGGTACCATCGATAAAGATTATCCTAAGTCAAGACTGGGTTATAATTTTGAAGTAGGTGATCCGGCTGTGAAAAGAATTCTCGCAAGATTAAGACCTTCTCGGTCTATCATCACCGTCTACGACACCGTCTGTCGAAAGGACAGTCAAGATATGAATGATGAAGACAGGTAAGTGCTGTGCAAAAGGTAATTATGTCATTTCATACTCATATCCATCACAGGAAAGCTAACCACCTTAAGCTACACATTAGAGTAGTGTAGAAAGAGGAAATGTGTCACCTTTTATTGGTGTCCACCATAAACTGGATTGTTGTTTTAGATTCTCCACCCACGGTTGGGTGGAGTGGGTCATGGAGGACCCATAAGGCGGTCACCAGCCGGTACAGGCCCCAACTCTCCACTGTGGTGCCCAGTCACAGCAGTAACCTCCCCAATAAACACTTTAAACTCTCTTGCCTGGACGAGGCGCAATCAGTCGACCTCGCGAATGCGAGGCCAGTGAGTTTCCACTGTACTAGCCAGGAGGCTAAACACAAACTGGAGAACTGGCACTTTTCTGTTCCGGTTTTACGTCACGGACTCCCTTTTCTACCAAGGGCTAGGATGGCTGCCTTCTTGCGAAGGACTTGTTTTGGCAGATGTAATCGTTACCCTGAGTGCATACCCTTGGAGAACTGGCACTTCATGACTGCCAATGTGGAGAAGAGGAAACAGTGTTTAATTTATTAACTTCCTTAGGTAAGTGAAATTGGAGTGCATGACAGCAAATAGTTAAACCCACAGTTAGGATATGGGATATTATGTCAAGTCAGATTTGGCTAGATTTAGTTTGGTTAGGATATTTGGTTAAGTAATACTGAAGAGTATAAAAATAAACAGCAAAAGCCGCAATTAAGAAACGGGGGTGTGATTTTTGCTATAATACTAGGTCAGGTTTGGTTTGGTTAAGTTGGGTAAGGTTAGGTTTGTTCGGTTAGTCACCTTGTGAAAACGCACATAATAATGGTCCGAGGTGCGTTTCTCCAGCTGATACCAAAAATATTCTAGAAAGAAAAATAGAGAATAATTCCCAAGCAGGTATCGATGTCATTTATAAGTGTTTAATCTGTGATTGAGGCAAAAGAGACAGGTGCTCAGTGTGGGACTGAGGAACATGTAATGTAAGGATAGCTTAACAAAAGCTAGTGTAACCAAACCTAAGCAAACAAAAATTTCTCCTGGTAATTCCTTGCAAAGTGTCTAATTTGGGACTGAGGATGAACGCAGGTTTTTCTATTGAGTGTGACACCGTAAATTCCATTGTTGTTATTATTATTATTATTATCATTATTATTATCATTATTATTATTATTATTATTATTATTATTATTATTATTATTATTATTATTATTATTATTATTATTATTATTATTATTATTATTATTATTATTATTATTATTATTATTATTATTATTATTATTATTTTACGGGCATCTGCTTCTCTTCCAGATTAGCCCTTCTAGAACGCATAGCATCAGCCACTCAGAATCGCATAGTCGTAACCCACGGGACAGATACCCTGCTCTTCACTTCAACATTTTTAGCAAATGGACTCAGAGATAGAGGAATAACCAAGAAAACTATTATTTTAACTGGGTCTCATACCCCTGAAAAATTTAGGTGAGTCGTTGTTTTGCATAGAGCCATAGAGAAGGTTTATGGATGTGGTGATGGAGGACATGAGGGTTTGTTGTGTGACGGGAAAGCGATACGGAGTCGTTGTTTTGCACAGAGATTAGAGATAGGCCAAAGAGAAGGTTTATGGATGTGTTGATGGAGGACATGAGGGTTTGTTGTGTGACGGGAAAGCGATACGGAGTCGTTGTTTTGCATAGAGGATAGAGATAGGTCAAAGAGGAGGTTTATGGATGTGTTGATGGAGGACATGAGGGTTTGTTGTGTGACGGGAAAGCGATACGGAGTCGTTGTTTTGCATAGAGGATAGAGATAGGTCAAAGAGGAGGTTTATGGATGTGTTGATGGAGGACATGAGGGTTTGTTGTGTGACGGGAAAGCGATACGGAGTCGTTGTTTTGCATAGAGGATAGAGATAGGTCAAAGAGGAGGTTTATGGATGTGTTGATGGAGGACATGAGGGTTTGTGGTGGGACGGGAAAGTGATACGGAGACGGATGAGCTGCTTTAGCGACTCCTAGTGGGAAAAGCAGAAAATGAAGAATGTTTTGCATTGTATTTGAGCCGCGGTGGCTCATTTCTGAGCGCGCAAGTTGGTAAATGACGAGCAGGAGAGTAGCGAAAAGAATAAAATGAGAAAAATGAAGAATAATTAAATAAAATAAGTTAACAAAGAACTTTTTCATAAGACTTAGCAAGTAACATTTTCGTAAGAGCATCATTCTACATCTATCTCCTACCTACTGTTATCTTTATGCAATACCACCAATTTTTTTTTCTGGGATTGTGTGTTTAGGTTCGGCAAGACAGAGGTTTAGGATATGTTAGATAAGTCTAGATTAACCAATTCTAACTTGATAACCAAACCAAGTCCAGATTAAGGTGACTCTTCTAGTACTTGTTCCGGTTTTACGTCACGGACTCCCTTTTCTACCAAGGGCTAGGACGGTTGCCTTCTTGCGAAGGACTTGTTTTGGCAGATGTAATCGCTACCCTTAGTGCATGCCCTTGCTAACCTCAGACCGTGACGGGGCGCGAACCCTCGACCTGACGCCTCAGAGTCGCGGACGCTACCTCTTGAGCCACGGCGACTACTCCTCTAGTACTGATCCCATAAAAGTACTATATCTATGCCTACATCAACACCGAATATCATTGGATGTTCGTTCCACATCTCTTATTATCCCTGTATATATTGACAAGTCACAGCACTCCCTATCTCTGATTCTCTTTGCTTTATGTTTTCTTCGTGGCCAGGTCCGATGAGGGCATATTGAGTTATTTAATCCCGTCTTGGGTCACAATCATAAAAAAAAAAATAAGTCTGCGCGTAACACATCGTTAAAATGTTTTCTCTCAACAATTTCAGAGATAGCGATGCAGACTTCAACGTCGGAGTGGCACTAGGGGGTGTTCAGGCGGCTGGCGCTGGTGTCTGGGTGACCATGAATGGCATCTTACTTCCTTGGGACAAAATTACGAGAGATGACACTGGCCAGTTTCTTCCACGTAGGCCTCAGTTACCTGTCACTGTGTAAAACTCATTTGGAGATAGAGTATAATGTTTGCCATATATATAGACCTTTGATCTGAGATGCATAAAACTTTGCAGTGTGATAAAATAAAATGCCTTAACTACACTGATGGTTTTTCTATCTGTTGTAGGATTAAAGCCTAGTCAAAATGTTGTTTTAGATTCTCCCCCCACGGATGGGTGGAACGGGGCACGGAGGACCCATAGGGTGGTCGCCAGCCGACACAGGACCCAACCCCCCCTCTGTGGTGACCAGCCACAGCAGTAACCTCCCCAGTAAACAGCATAAACTCTCTTGCCTGGACGAGGCGCGATCCCTCGACCTCGCGAATGCGAGGCCAGCGCGTTGTCACTGTACTAGCCAGGAGGCTCCTAGTCAAAACCATTTATATATTTCATGCATAGACAGGAAAATTTATTTAACTGCTGAATAATAACATATTTCCAAAAGATGAGATGAAAATTTATTTTACGGTTTTTTTTACCTTACTTATAGTAAATATATATGTTGAAACAATAAAAAATAAACTTGTGATGATAGATATATAGCTTTACAAATGTAAATTACAAGCTATTTCAGGGCTTACAGAGTTTAAACCGAAAGTATATATATGTTTGTTTGTTTTTTATATATAAATCATTATTATTCGTGCTTATATTATTAGCGTATCAGTCTCTGATAAGATGCAAGTGATCTACTAAGCTATAGGCAAGATAAAAAGCTCTGTTTCCTTTTAACCTTCTGTGGTGTAGTTGGTAGCGCCTTGGCTTGGTAGTTATAAGTCCTAGGTTCAAGTCCCGGTCGGGGTAAAAATTATGCATATTTTCACATATGTAATGTGCTTATTTGGTTATTGTTGGTCCCAAATGAGATTGGGAGTTGAATTAAATGCGAAAACGAAACCACGAGTGAGGTTGGGAAAACTGTAATGGCATTCAGATAGAATGCATTCATTCCTACTATAGCAGATATAAGCTATAAGGTCTGTTTCCTTTTAGCCTTCTGTGGTGTAGTTGGTAGCGCCTTGGCTTAGTAATTATAAGTCCTAGGTTCAAGTCACGGTCGGGGTAAAAATGATTCATATATATATATATATATATATATATATATATATATATATATATATATATATATATATATATATATATATATATATATATATATATATGAGTGTGTAGGTGTGTGTGTGTGAGTGTCCTCTTCCTTTGTAACCCGTCATGGTGTCACAATCATAAAAAAAGAAACTGACACAAAAGATTCTACAATTTCAGATTTATCTTCATAAAATTCTGAATAGACACGTTGCTAACTATATCCTCTACAGCACACGGAAATTCCACTTACATACAGCTTATAAACTGTCAAATAAATACTAATATTATAACCTTCAAGAAAAGGAAAAGATTTGTCAATATTCGCATGCATGCTTTTATTGATATCCTGATGAGATTTCTTTCACCGAGGAGATTTATAAAGTAAATTCCATTTCCTTGTGTAAAATGCACTCAAAGATTCTCATTATACCAAATCAGAAGTGTAAATTATAAAGCTTATGACCAATAAATATTACATATATTACTTTTTAGATTGCTACAAGTGTTGTTAATTTAGTTACTGCTAATGAGAGTTGCTTGCGAGGAAATGATTCAATTTCTTCTTGGACTCTTACAAAAAGTTCATATGAATTCGGGAACAGATAAATCATGAATGAATGTTTCCTTTTCTAAAGAAATACTTAATATATTCTGTATAACCTCATCAATATTGACATCACATAAAAAAAAAATTACACCAAACTACTCAGTATATAAATTGCAAACCACGTCCTTGCTTTAACAAACGTCGTCGAATTTACGTCTCATAAATATTTTTTTTCTTTAAGTCATAAAGAATTATTGTTATTTGATTTTCTAAAGATCACTAAGAGATATACGACTTCAGGTAATCAATACTTAATACTCAATACTTTATACCATTATCATGTAGATATAAACCTCTCATATTCTTCTGATATATGTCTGCATATATTTTTCACATGTGAAATATGGAATTATATATGGCGGATAATTGGTAGGTTAGTTTTAAATGTGCTTATTAGTAATAATTCGTGCTATTGGGGTTTATGCATATATATATATGTATGTATGTATGTATATATATATATATATATATATATATATATATATATATATATATATATATATATATATATATATATATATATATATATATATATATATATATATACATATATATATATATATATATATATATATATATATATCTATATCTATATCTATATATATATATATATATATATATATATATATATATATATATATATATATATATATATATATATATATATATATATATATACATATATATATATATATATATATATATATATATATATATATATATATATATATATATATATATATATATATATATAATTTGCATTCACAGACAATTTAGCCTACCATATCATACCTACTCCCCTACCTAACCGCTTACCTATCATTATTTACCTACTTACCTGCCTACTTGCCTAACTAATCTACCAACCTACCTACCCACCTACCTACTTATCTCTCTACCTACCAATCTACCAACCTACCTACCCACCTACCTACTTATCTCTCTACCTACCAATCTACCAACCTGCTCACTTACTTATCTACCAATATATCAGTCTACCTATTAGCAAATTCATCTACCAAGTTATCTACTTCCATACCTGTATATCTACTATCGAGAATTTATATAGACCACCCTACCTATCTACTTATTTACCTACATACATGCTTACATACATACATACATACATACATACATACATACATACATACATACATACATACATACATACATACATACATACATACATACATACATGCATGCATGCATGCATGCATGCATGCATGCATACATACATACATACATACATACATACATACATACATACATACATACATACATACATACATTTATACATACATACATACATACATACATACATACATACATACATACATACATACATACATACATACATACATACATACATACATACATACATACATACATACATACATACATACATACATACATACATACATACATACATACATTTATACATACATACATATATACATACATACATACATACATACATACATACATACATACCTACATACATACATACATACATACATACATACATACATACATAAACAGTGTCACAGTTTTTCCTAAGGGCTTCAGAATACTAAGGGTCGAAAGATCTGAGAGGACTGGTGGAGGGATAGCACTGCTCATAAGTGAGAGGATTCAAGTTGAAGAGATAAACTTGGCTATAGAAAGTGAGTTCAGGGAATTTCTTGTTGCTCGCATAAATACTGGGTCAGAGAGCATTATAATAACTGTTGTATACAACCCACCAAGGAACCAAAATAGGCTTGAAATTTATGAGGAAAGTCATATAGGTACGATTGAAGTCATAAACTCAGTTGTTAACATGGCGCGGGAGAAAAAATGTAGGATTTTGATTATGGGAGACTTTAATCATAAAGAGATAGATTGGATAAATCTTGACCCACACAGTGGTGAGGACTCCTTTGGGGCAAGATTCCTAGATTGCGTACAAGGGAATTTCCTACACCAACATGTAATGGAATCAACAAGAGCCAGGGGTGGGGATGAGCCATCACTACTTGATCTGGTGTTCACAGATAATGTGTTGGATATTGAAAATATTGAGTATGAACCACCAATTGGAAAGAGTGACCACTGTGTGTTGTTGATGGAGTATATCATTGAAGACATTCTTCCTGAGAGTAGAGGCACTGAGGACATGAGGAGGAACTATCAGAAAGGAGATTACATCAAAATGAATGAGCTTTTTGCAGTTATTGACTGGAGAACCTTATTTTACAACAAATCTGTACAAGAAATGTATGACATCTTTTGTGAGAAATATGGGAAGATTGTAGATTGCTGCATGCCTGTCACCAAAGTAGGTGTAATTCATGCCAGAGAGAAATGGTTCGATAATGGGTGTAAAAGAGCTAAGGAGTGGAGAGACAAATGCTGGAAAAGGTATAGGAGGAGAAAAAACATAAATGCCTGGCAAACCTACAAAAGAGCAAGAAATGACTACCTTAGTAAAAGGAGAGAGGCAGAGAAAGATTATGAGAGGGACATCACCAGGAAGGCGAAAGAAAATCCCAAGCTTTTCCACAGCTTTATCAGAGGAAAACTGAAGGTAAAAGAACAGGTTTTAAGGCTAAAGAGAGCGGATGGAAGCATCACTGAGACGGACGAAGAGATCTGCAAAGAATTGAACAAGGAGTTTCAGTCAGTATTTACAGTAGAAAATACCCCACCCCCTCAGATTGCAGTGATAGAAGCTCAAGGGCCGGTATTAGAGAACATCAACCTTACAGCCACAGAGGTATGCAAAGCGCTGATGGATTTAGATGTTCATAAAGCTACAGGTCCTGATGACATATCCCCTCATGTGCTTAAAAAATGCGCAAACACAATATCAGTGGCACTAAGTATCATATTTAAGGAGTCATTGGAGTCGGGGGAGATTCCAAGATGCTGGAAACAAGCAAATGTGATACCTATCTTCAAAAAGGGAAGGAGGGATACGGCTCTGAACTATAGACCAGTTTCCTTGACCAGCATAGTTTGCAAAGTTATGGAGAAACTACTAAGGAAACATATCTCTCTTCACTTGGAATCCTTCAACTTTTTGTCAGTGAGGCAACATGGCTTCAGAGAAGGAAGATCAACAGTAACAAACTTATTAGAATTTTATGATGAGGTAAGCCAAATCTTACAGGAAAGAGAGGGCTGGGCAGATTGCATATTCCTAGACTTCCAGAAAGCGTTTGACACTGTTCCACATGGGAGACTTATTAGGAAGCTGCAATCAATGGCTAGAATAGGTGGAAATGTCTTGGAATGGATAAAAACTTACTTAGAAGGAAGGGAACAGAGGGTTAGAGTAAGACACTCAGTGTCTGAATGGAGAAGAGTTAGTAGTGGAGTTCCACAGGGTTCAGTTTTAGGGCCACTTTTGCTCCTTGTATATGTAAATGACCTACCAGAGTCTGTAAATTCATTCATGAATATGTTTGCAGATGATGCAAAGATTGTGAAGAAAGTAAAAAACGAGAACAATGGTAGAGAACTTCAGGAGGATCTAAATAATCTGCATGAGTGGTCAGAAAAGTGGCTAATGAAATTCAATACCTCAAAATGTAAGGTAATGAGAATGGGTACAAGTGCAAGAAGGCCCAAGCTTGACTACTCGGTGGCTGGAGTACAACTTCAGGAGACAGAAAATGAGAGAGATCTAGGAGTAAACATATTGGCAGATTTGTCTCCAGAAATACATATAAATGGCGTAGTAAGGGCAGCATATGCATTTTTATCAAATGTAAGGGTAGCCTTCAGGCACATGGACAAGGAAATGTTCAGAAATATTTATGTAACCTATGTGAGGCCAAAACTCGAATATGCAGCCCCCTTTTGGAATCCGCACTTGAAAAAGCACATAGCTAAGCTTGAAAAAGTTCAAAGACATGCCACGAAACTGGTGCCAGAAATACGCAATCTCGGTTATGATGAGAGGCTGAGGGAATTAGACTTGCCATCACTCGAAGCTAGAAGAGTAAGGGGGGATATGGTGACAGTCTTTAAGTTCCTTCATGGTTATGATAGAGTGGATAGGGATCGATATTTCGATATGGCTGGCTCTAGAACTAGAGGTCATAGTTTGAAGCTTCGGAAGAAAACTTGTTTGCAGGATGTAAGGAAATACTTTTTCAGTGTAAGAGTAGTTGATAATTGGAATTCGCTAAGCGAGGAGGTAGTTAATGCTACCTCAATCCATAGTTTTAAGGACAGGTATGATAAGTATCACTAAGTCTAAAAATGGAACCGATCAGGAGACGGGAAGATACGAGCTTTGGGCTCTTTCCCGTAAACACAATTAGGTAATCACAATTAGGTAATCACATACATACATACATACATACATACATACATACATACATACTTGCTTTCTTATCTACCTACATATGTATCAACTTATAAACGTGCCTATCTACCTACCAACAAAGCAACCGACTTTCAAACTTACCTGTCGATAGACATATTTTTGCACCTACGGACTTACCTACTTATTAAACTACTCCCCAACTTTCTTGTCTAGTGCATATTTCGTCTTTAATAAAATATTTCAGCATCCACTCAACCATTCTCATGAATCCCTTCCATATGAATCAGTGTTCTGAAAAGAACCTGAACAATGAGTTAATTCAGTGTTAATGACTGCTCAATCAAGTAAGTGTAGCTATTGATGTATACATAAATAAGACATTGACTTCTAGTTTATTTCCAATAATTCACACTGACTGGACGACAGTAAAGCGGTTTATCATCAATCAAAACTATCATCAAAGATTGATGGTTAAACTTTTATATACAAATTTGCAAATACATAAGTCTATGATATTTAGAAAAATACATATGCATGTATGTATACATACATACATACATATATATATATATATATATATATATATATATATTATATATATATATATATATATTATATATTATATATATATATGAACTTATTATCCATGTTAGTGCTACCGACCAACAGGAGACCTGATTCGTTTTTTACTGTTCTGCTTGAGAGAAACACTTATCAGTGGGAGAAAAATTCAGACCATCAACTCTCCATTTAAGAAAGGATGCTTTAGGCCTACAAATCTAAGCAGAGTAGCGATTCCAAACTGATATAAAATCAGAGAGAAATAAACTAGAAATAGTGGCTTGGTATGACCGGTAGGTCCGATCCCTGGCCTGAATAGTCATGGAACTGGCACGGTCAAACCAAGAATTAGAGGGAGAACATTTTTTACAATATAGTAATCATGCATAGCATCATAGTGGTCTACTGATAAATATACAATATATTGCGATAAATAGAAATAAAAGTTTCATTTCCAATCCTCGAATAAAAAATGATGGTAACATATCTCACAGCAGAAAAGATAAAGCTGAAACTATTTTGAGTACTTCACAGCAGGCTTTGCGAACTTCATAGCAGGTCTGCGGACGCCATAGGTGATTTTATGAACGTCTTAGAAGGTGAAAAAATGAGTCGTTGCAAGGCACACCTAAATATAAGGGATTTCTCTGGCAATCATACTAGTTTGTGTTGGACTCTAATTGAAGGTGAATGAAGGAAAATTTAAGTGATGCAGAGAGAGAGAGAGAGAGAGAGAGAGAGAGAGAGAGAGAGAGAGAGAGAGAGAGAGAGAGAGAGAGAGAGGAGAGAGAGAGAGAGAGAGGGGGGGCATCTTAAGAAAATTTTATATATTCAGATGGTTAAAACCTAGCGAAATGTAGTTTGATGGCAAGAATGATATACACATTGCTTAATAAGCTTGTGCTCTGTAAGAATGGATATCAAGAGGTTTTATTAGCTAAAGTTTTTTTAGTGTTTGCCCAGAAGTAAGTTTAGAAGGAAAGGAGGATAGGGCGAGATTGACATTGTGTAAATGGGACCTCGACATTCTTGTAAATGAAAGGTATCCATGGGAATAAATGATCTGGTGTGAATCGATCAGATGATTTCACTTAATCTAACTTCTTCTTCTGAACAACTTGGAAACTTGAATGGGGAAAATTATTAAGCTCATATTAATTCTCTTAAAATACACATGACTTGAAAAAGTTGTAAAAGAATGTGTTCTTTTGCTAGAGATAAAAAAAATTTATTTTATTTAATTTGGACATAGTCATCTCCACTGCGTTCAGCGGGAGGAAATGCAACAGAGTGAGACTAACACACACACATACACGAACGCACACACAAACATACACGCTCACATACAAACACACACAGACATACACAAGCCAAGAATTAAAGAGACGTATAATCTTGTTCTAGCTAGTTCTTACCAGAGTGGAAATGGCTGGAAGGGGTTGGTGGAAACAGCTAGCTCGCAAACACGTTGGCAGCAACTCATTCCGTTCGTGTAATGCGCCGTGCTTGGAGGACAGAGCAGGATAAGTTAGCTGGTCCATCTGTACTTTAGTCTGACCACAAACACCTAGTCAAGAACTGTGGTTTCCAAGCTCTCACAGATTCCACTTGACACGCATAACATCAATTCGTAAGTTATGCTTTTATAACTGTATTCTCTTAATTGTTAAATCATTCAGTAATTAATTCTAACACCTTATGCTTTAAGTCAAAGCTGTCTTGTGTTACATCCAATACCGGGTACTTATTTTAGCGGTAATCACACATACATACATACATACATACATACATACATACATACATACATACATACATACATACATACATACATACATACATACATACATACATACATACATACATACATACATACATGCATACATACATGCATACATACATACATACATACATACATACATACATACATACATACATACATACATACATACATACATACATACATGCGACCCTCATTTCAATAGTGATGGGCTAAATGACTGGTACCATCGCTATAGCAATAGTATCTTCAAAAAGACGGAGTTTATGGTGAGAAATAAATATATATTTTTACAGTTATTTTATAATTTTACTATTTCCTCGACATTTTTCCTGAATTACACTTAATTTATTCTGCACGTTCTCCTTTTTCCCATACATTGAAATCTATAAGAATTATTCATATATATTCTAGATAGCCCTTAACATGTATAACAGTGACACATTGGAAACTAGAGTTCCGTGTATTAAAATGACAAACATTCATTATAATTGCAAAGGTAATTATCAAATCTAGTATACATTGTTTTGTAGTCACCGTGGCTCAAGCGGTAGCGTCCGCGACTCTGAGGCGTCAGGTCGAGGCTCGCGCCCCGTCACGATCTGAGGTTAGCAAGGGTATGCACTCAGGGTAACGATTACAGCTACCAAAACAAGTCCTTTGCAAGAAGGCAACCGTCCTAGCCCTTGGTAGAAAAGGGAGTCCGTGACGTAAAACCGGAACAACAAACTCTAGAAACATGTTGTGCATAAGAGTGAATGTTCAGTCTTTTTTTTTTTTTTTATCCAGTATGGCGATCAAATAATTTATGTCAAATTTTTTCTTAGGTTCATTTCAGTGTTTTTTGAACGAGACAACCTCTGCTTAGAAGCCATTGAAGACAACACGTCATGGATGCAGTTTGGGTTTTGGTATTACTCTGTACGTTTCTATGGCTAGACCATCAATCCTTGGCAAGCATCTCAACCACGAAAGGAGTCTACATTAAGACCAATCTGATGTACGAAAACACAATACCTCAAGGAGCAATTGGCGCATACGCAATTGCCAACTTTAAAATAAGATTAGGTAAGAAACAAATTTTCATTGCTTTGTTCCGGTTTTACGTCACGGACTCCCTTCTCTATCAAGGGCTAGGACGGTTGCCTTCTTGCGAATGACTTGTTTTGGCAGATGTAATCATTACCCTGAGTGCATGCCCTTGTTAACCTCAGACCGTGACGGGGCACGAACCCTCGACCTGATGCCTCAAAGTTGCGGACGCTACCGCTTAAGCCACGGTGACAATCCATTATAATCTTCAAGTAATTTATGTCTGTGTGTGCGTGTGTGCGTATTGTGTGTGAACTTGTGTTTGTATGCACCTGGTTGTATTTACCGAGTTTAATCAGATTGTACTTCCGGTTTTACGTCACGGAATCCATTTTCTACCAAGGGCTAGGACGGTTGCCTTCTTGCGAATGACTTGTTTTGGCAGATGGAATCGTTACCCTGAGTGAATGCCCTTGCTAACGTCAGACTGTGACGGGGCGCGAACCCACGACCTGACAGACTTTATTTAATCGTAACTTCCCGTCTCCTTGTCGGTTTCTTTATGCCATTTTACTCGCTAACACTTAAAGTATTTATCCCCGTAAAATATGAATGCATTTTACATTTACAGTTTCTTCGCTTAGCGAATACCAAATATCAACTATTCTTGCAAGAAAAAAAGTGTGCATTCCCTTACACCTCTGGGATTACTTCATTCAGAGCTAGAATATATGAGCTTAAATAGTCACAATTAGCATCATACCAGAGCAAATATCTATGAGTTCCATCACTGCACCCAAGACTATTCATGTTTTGCTGTAGTGATTCCCTCTAGTGGTCGGGTGGGGAGTTATACTCGCTTCATCTGCTGATTGATAGCGGAGTGGTGGACCTCATATCTATTAGCTATGGTGCAAAATATAGTGAAACTATGAAAGTTTCACTGCATAATTCTAAAGAACAGCACACTTCTGTGGATGGATTCGGTTTTACTTCACGAACTCCCTTTTCTACTAAGGGCTAGGACGGTTGCCTTCTTACGAAGGACTTGTTTTAGCTAATGTAATCTTTACCCTGAGTGTATGCCCTTACTAACCTCAGTCCGTGACGGGGCGCGAACCCTCGACCTGCCACGGACTGAGCACACTTCTGTCTTGCAGGTAAACCCTGGAATGCTTATAACACCTGGAAATGCGGCAGAAGATGTCTGGCAACTGCTGGATGTAAATCCATCGTAGTCCGACCCTCTACACAAACCTGTTTTCTAAGCAAACTTGACCGATGCACTGTCCCCACTATAATTGATAAACATGCAGGTTAGGTAAAAATTTTAATTATCTCTTTTTCTCTATGATGGAACAGTTACTTTTTATTTTGTTGATAAGATTTATTTGGTATTATATGTATACACCACTGTTTGCATATATCAAGTCATTACACACACATACACTCACACACGCACGCGTATATATATATATATATATATATATATATATATATATATATATATATATATATATATATATATATATATATATATATATATATATATATATATATATATATATATATATATATATCAGTGCACTATGACTCATGTAGAGCCCTCTTCAAGACGAGCTATCTTCTCCCTTAGGATTCCACTACTACGAATTGATTCCGGGCAACAGTGGCAGAACCAGCAAGACTTGCTACGACATTTGTGTTGCAGAAAAAGATTGTGAGCAATGTGGACGTCGTAACTGCCTCGGTGAATACTGCGATATCTGTCCTCATCATTGCTGGGAAAATCCTCTGCCGCCTAATGGCACTCAAGTCCTGTGGAATCCTACCTTGCTGTCTTACGTGGCTGAGTGTAATAACCGATATCAATTAGTAGTGCCTTCATCCGCCTTACCCAACGACTCTCCTGAGGGACCTCTAGAACTACGTCTCGTTGTAGACTACAGTGGAACAATATTGGAATCTTTCTTTGATTTTTACCAAGTAACAGGTTTGAAGCTAAGTGTTGGTAACTTCACCAACGGAACTGCTGGGAACTGGTGGGATGCTCCTTTCCTTGATCGGGAAAAAGTTGCCTTTAATGAGTCTAATTGCATATCTTTCTATTATTCTCCACCTGATGATAACTCCACCTGTGAATCAAAGGCCGTTATAAGTTATGATGAACAAACAAACCTCAACCTGACCCTCGTGAGGGGCTTAGCTTGGTACACTGGAGACAATGTTACTGATGAAATACCCGTCACTAACATTCAGTTTTGGATGAGAAAAATTGGCTGCTAAACACCAATAAAAATTTTCACTTCCCGGGCGAGATGAAAACCTCTGGATGAATATGATAAGATTTTTATTTATTTTTTTTATTATTTGCTAAATCATACGTTTGTCCATCCATATGTCTGTAAAATTCAGTTGTCAGGTACCAAGAATCGATGCTGTAAAATTCAATTGTCAGTTACCAAGAATCGGTGCTGTGAAACTCAGTTGTCAGGTACCAAAAATCGGTGCTGTGAAATTCAGATGTCAGGTACCAAGATTCGGTGCTGTGAAATTCAATTGTCAGGTACCAAGATTCGGTGCTGTAAAACTCAATTGTCAGATACCAAGAATTGGTGCTGCAAAACTCAGTTGTCAGGTACCAAGATTCGGTGGTGTAATTAAGTATCTCTTGTTAATACTATATTCACTAAGAGTGTCAAATTTACAGAGGTCAGTGACATCACGGTAAGTACTATAAATTTTGAGGTAGCCCTGTGGTAGGGGCAGTAGGAGGAGTTGGCAGTTGTGAAGCGACACAAGTTGTGGAAGAGCCGGGAGGATGGGCTGTGGCACTCCAGCAGTGCCATCTGAACGGTCGCTACCTCCCTCGTCATTGTCCATAGAGCAAAGTTATCCCCTTATTGTTTTCTGTTGATGTCGGCTACCCCCAATTAAAAGGGGAAACAGCCAAGGTAGATAGATAGACTTACCAATATACTTTAACTCTAAATTCTTTACTCTACTTACTTATCAGCCCCCATTAAACATAGAGACCTCGGGGATTCTATGGATAGGGAAAATTCAGTCTTAAGTCAAAAGGGAATGAGAAAGTTGAATATAAAATTACTATTTTGAGGATGTCTATTTAGAGCAAGAAGGCAACCGTCCTAGCCCTTGGTAGAAAAGGGAGTCCGTGACGTAAAACCGGAACCATTTTGATTTGTACCATATTGTCGATTCCAATATTGACGATTCCCATTTTGCCGAATCCATTTTACCGAATTCCAATTTGCCAACATGTATTCCAGTCAATGTAACGATGAACGCTTTACTGAATTAAAACTAAATATGAAATATGTCTAAGATAATTATATATAATTTTAGATGCAATTAAACTTCTTTGCAATTTAGAAACTGATAATTTAATTAAATCCAACAGCAATATAAAATGCAGCTAATTATTAGAGAAATTAATTATGTACAATGGATTGAGAAATGTAAACTTAGGAATGTTTTATCAGCTGTATCAACAGCATGCATGAAATTCAAAGGTACCTCAAAGACAATACAATAAAACCCAGTAATCACTCATGGTAACGATTACATCTGCCAAAACAAGTCTTTCGTAAGAAGTCAACCGTCCTAGCCCTTAGTAGAAAAGGGAGTTCGTGACATAAAACCGAATCCAACCACCTGTGTATATTATACTAATGATGAATTCCGATTATTAGGTGTCGGCAATATGGGAATCGGAGATTTAGGAATCGGCAAATTGGGTATCGGTGATTGGGAGTCGGCGATTTGGATATCGGTAAACTCCAATGCTACCCAGATATTTATAGGAAAATAAAATTTCCGTTGCTTCTTGTAAGGCAAACAGAAATTGACGAGTGAATTATCACTTATTATCATACTAATAAACAGTAAATCAATACATATTTTGTGATGCAAAATAATACTTCTGAAACCCTCTTCAGAGAGACTCAAACTCCTGAGCACTCAAAGGAAGAAGAAGAGAGAACTGAAAGTTTAGGCTTTATATTTTGCCACTTCCATCATCACAACTGTTCTATCATGTTAAATTTTCGGTTATAAAACCCCCTTTTAATTTAAAAATTATAAAAATCTTATACTTTCCTCAATTTCTGCCTTGCCCTTAAACTTCTACTTTTTCTTCGTCTTCATGTTTTCTTGGTGCCTGGGCCTGATGAAGGCAATTTTCTTGCCTGTCCCAATGTCACACTCATAAAAAAAAAAATCCTGCAAACTCGTGGAATCAATGGCATTATTACTACTCTTAGGTACTCCAAATGCCCAGTTAATGGCGTTCCTAAGCCAGGATTCCCAGTTACTACACATGGCATCTATATGTCATAAATTACAAAGGATAAGATGCACAGGTTATCCATTGTCATCTGAAAAGGTTCATTTAGTACACAGTATAATGACTGGATGTAAAAATGGAACATTATCAGCAAGACTATTCATAATGATCTAGCCTTATGACTTTTTTTTTTTTTTTTTTGCTGTCTTAATAAAAAGTAGTCTAATTTGGCTTTCAAGTGGATATGGTGAGAGAGAGAGAGAGAGAGAGAGAGAGAGAGAGAGAGAGAGAGAGAGAGAGAGAGAGAGAGAGAGAGAGAGAGAGAGAGAGAGAGAGAGAGAGAGAGAGAGAGAGAGAGACTAACTTTGTGACATTTAGATTAAAGTATCCCAAAAATTTAAAATATTTTAAAATCGTATTTTCCAGACTAGAGAGAGAGAGAGAGAGAGAGAGGAGAGAGAGAGAGAGAGAGAGAGGAGAGAGAGAGAGAAGAGAGAGAGAGAGAGAGAAGAGAGAGAGAGAGAGAGAGACTAACTTTGTGACATTTAGATTAAAGTATCCCAAAAATTTAAAATATCTTAAAATCGTAGTTTCCAGACTAGAGAGAGAGAGAGAGAGAGAGAGAGAGAGAGAGAGAGAGAGAGAGAGAGAGAGAGAGAGAGAGAGAGAGAGAGAGAGAGAGAGAGAGAGAGAGAGAGAGAGAGAGAGAGAGAGAGAGAGAAATCACGTCAGTTCGGTGAAGAGTTCATTCAATTGGGAGTTCGGTGAAACGAGATTTCTTCAAGTGTTTGTGTACATACATTAAGCAAGGAAAAGGAGATACCGCAAAGTATATCGGTAAGTTGTTGTTTAATTCATGTTAAATTAAAGCCCAGATAAACTTCAAATCATAGCTAATTATTGAAAGGGTAAAATATTATTATTACCCCGTTTTTATATGAGGATATTTTTAGGGAGTGAATAGCCAAGCTCAATACCGGTAGAGGTGTCATCTAGAACTATCAACATCCACTTGCCCGTCTATAAATCAGATATAATCTAGAACTATACCACTCGCCCCTCTATATAGGTAAAGATTGCCAGGTTTCAGTTCCGATACCCATCTGAGATGCTCCTTAGAACGTCAGCCGGGGCAAGCCCCAAACCCCACTGTGGTGCCCACCTAGCCAGAGCAGTAACCTCCAATAAACCTGATATAATCTATAACCATCATTCATAGTGTGGATGCACAATAACAGGAGGGTCTGTCCCTCTCATATATCCGACTTTTATTTATTTTCGTGCTTTTTTTTTTTTTAACCTCTAGTGATGACACAATCACTGATTTTCCTCATCCTTTCCATCCTATCCTAATGATGATGTAATGATGAAATAAAATTCATGTGTGCAATCATGGTATAATTATATGGTTAGTTAGATTAAGATCCGTTTTATGCGCTCCTCCATAATTCGTATTTCAGTACGAGTCTTAACCGTTATCTATTCATATGCAAGAGTTGTAAAGGGGTTGGTGGAATCAAAGCACATATTCATTTAAATATGTTTCACACAAGCTACCAATGATAATTTTACTGTCGTGGCACATTCTACAACTAGGCATATTCAGAGATCTAATTTCAAGGGCTCTAGTTGAAATTCTCTTACCAGAAGCCCCTTGAATGCATTGACTTTTCGCAAGTGCAAATACAAGGGGATTACCAGTCTAGGCAGTCCCCTTGCTCCTCCTCATTTATTTGACTTTTAAGACATGATGGGAGATATGTAGATGGTATTCTTGTTCCCAATCCCCCGAATAAAGAAAAGAAAATGTAGAGGATATGAGAAAGAGAGAAAAGACTCTGGGAGGCAGAGAACATTTAACAGCCTTTGACTAACTCATCGAGAACAGACTTTTACGACGTCCCCTGGAACTAGTTGGTGGTATTCTTGAACTCCTGACCCAACAAGAGAAATTAAAACAATGCGGTGTACGAGAGAAGAAGAGAAGAGACTTGAAGGCAGAGGAGGTTCAGCAATGCACTTGAATGAAAATCATCCGTCTTACTTAACAATGAATACTAAATAGTATTCTCACTCATTCGCTTCACAGAGGAGTAAATGTTTCCATGAGTCATCATCATTAAACTTTCTACCAAATATGCACCGTACACCAAGCTATTGATTTTAGCACACAGTCCTAATGAACAGTTCTTTTTAGTATGATAATATTGTCAAAGTCATTCTCACCAATAAATGGAATAATGATGTCTGCACTTACAGTATGTTAAAGTTATAGAAGTTGTGAAACTAATTTGCACCATTTAATATAACATGATATATGCACTTAAGTTAGTTAAGGTTCTAGGAGGTTACCAGGTTTGAGGGATATTGTATATGTGCATAACATGTACACACATTGCCATGCATAACAAACAACAAATAACTAACCATACATAACTAGAGTGTAATTATCATGTACATCTATATTGGAACAAGATAATGGTGAAATTCCATCCAATTGCTGGATGTGAGTACTTTGATCTTGATTAGTTAAATTATTAAAGGCAATGTTGGTCATGCGAGGACAAGTCTTTCTCGTTTTCATCACATTGATAGACAAAGAATACAATGACGAATAAATGAAGCACCTTAAAAAGTAGGAAAAATTCTGATACTATTCGTTTATTACAGAGAAAATACAGGCAATCATAACCAATATAGTGATCTACAGCCTAGAGTTGAACCATAGAAATTCTAGGCTAAAAGAGGTTTAGCCTATGAGCAGATCTTTCAATTTATGGACGTAAATAGTTCAGCATTCATCATTGTACTGTATGAATTTTACTTCTTATTTAGATAAGTCTTTGACAGTTTCATAGATTTCATTGCTGCGATCTTTACTTTACCAATATCAGAGGAGGATGAAATCTCTTGTTTACTGAGTAATTAGTGGCAAAGACTCAAGTTTGTTACTAGTTTCATAAATAACTGTTAAAAGCTAAAAACCTGGAGACTATCTAGTCCTTCACAGTGGACTCATTTGAGAGTTGATACAGTAAACAATAGAAGTCTTTTGAAGAGTTTTTATGTTATTTATATAATCTGCTGTCATAACAGCATTATGTTGCTTTTGCTGAAGTTGGCCTTTGTTACTGGTAAGTAATTCAGAGATGTTAATCATACTGTTGATTGGGTTATGATACTTCATTTTGGTGTACTCCTATAGTTGATATGATGATCTGAAGGTAAGGCCTTATACTAATTTTTATGGATCCAGAAGCAAGGCTGCCCCTTGAAAGGAGCTGCAGCTGCATATTTAGGTCTTTCTGGAATGTCCCTAGGTTAATAGCTCCACAATTAAGCAAGGGTTTTTTGCCATATCATCACACCAATGACATCGAAAAATTAGATAATAAAAATTTATATAACTTCTGAAGCTTAATAAGATATATCTTAAGAGATACCATTTATTTTTTTTTCATAATATGTAATCACAATTAGGCTAGTCCCCATTAAAATAAGGGTGGACACAGGCTGATTTCCATTCTTTTCTCTCTGCATCGAGATCAAACCTCTGAGGGCCAGGCTCATCACCTCCTGACTCACGCGCTCTACCACTGAGTTACCTCGGCCTGCCCCCTTTTACTTTTACTTTACTAATTTACTAAATCCCAAAAGTATAATTTATCAATAGTATCAAGCTTATTTACTAAATGGTATTATATCTTAGTATTTGGAACATACTAAAGCAGAAATAACCCTAATAAATATTCTGTTGTACTCTTCGCTTACATAGCAAAACTTTTTTATTCCTATTATCCTCTTAAGAATTTAATTTCACAAATTCCTGAGATAACTATTGCAATGCATTCTGTACTTTGTGACTACTGCAGCTGCATTGTCTTATATTGGTCATGGCAAATACTGGGTAATCCCTTTTTTTTATTATTAATTAATTACTGACAAAGAACATCCTCTGTCCATATTTCCTAGCTAAAGTGCCGCTGTATAATGGATTAAATTATCAGTAGTGAATGCCTAAAAAATATGAGAGCTGAAATGAATTTTGCTGTGGAATCCGAGAAATTTCTATTATTCACGTTAATTTTCAGTACTTAGATACTCTGAAATGGGATCCGATAGTGATGATGCCAAAGAAAAGGACATGGATTCATCCAGAGAAGGGGCGTGGGCTGCTGCTGGCTTTGCAGTGGTTCTGGTTATTGTTGGACTACCTGTTTGGTGGTACACAACAACGGTGTATCGTGCCCATCTGCCTTATTCTACTATAGAGGATCTCTCTCATCAACTCAGATATCATGGTATCAGTTTGTCTGTTATTGGAGCTCCTTCATATACTTTCTCAGAGGACCTGGAAAAACACTTGAAATCTTCACGTAAGTATTGTTCATTATTTAAAAAAGTAATTTATTATTTACCTGTTTATAGTCGCTAAGCATGACTTTGCTAATTATTAGTATAGTCTAGATCTGTGATTATAATTTTCTTTCGAAAATTTCATGATGAGTTATAACATCTGTGTTTTGGTTATTTAGGATATCAAGTTATTCTACGTCACCCTGAGGAAGAGCACTTAATGTAACAATTTACTTCTTTGACACCCAGTGTTGGGATGTTAGTAATATTCTTTAATAATTCATTGAAGAAAACTTATATTTTATTTTTCTTATAAATTGAAGTAACAAATTTGGAAGACATTCCAGATGCAGTTTAAATCCCTCTTTTCTTACCTGCCTTTTTCATGAGGTTCCTTGAGTCGAGTACTTTAATGGATTAGATTACTCTCTTAAAGAAGTATTAATAAAAGTAAGATATTTATTTTATAGTATGTAAAGAAAATGACAGAAAAGTTGATAAGGTTTGCAACTGATACAATATTCTCATCCATGAGGACTAAATTTAGCTTATCGCACAAGATATTAGAAAAATAGAAATAGGCTATCTCTTGTAATTTAAAATTTAAAGTCTTACGTTACTGACCACTGCCCATGAATTATATCTTATCACTTACCAAAGATGTATTTCTTATATTACCATCTTAATTTCAGGATCTATTAAATTTTATGTCACTTCAAGACAGAGTGAGAAAAATGAGCGTGAGCGCCTTAAAACGGCATTGTCCGTAGAGGAACTGGATGAGAAAATGTCAGCTGCAACAAAAATTGTTACTGGAACACTCGCCCTCTTTATCTTACCCGATTCAAACTCTAATATCTTAGATGCCGCAGACGCCAAAATTGTAGTTGGTAGACATCGCAACGTATATGCAACAGCTGATGTTGGTACGTAAATATGTGAAAAATTACTGTAAGGTTTTTATGTTACCTTGGTTAATTTGCCACGAAGGTATTGTCATGTATATTATAGTTCAAATATAGTTTTAAATACTTTTGTACTGTGTATTAACCAGTGAGTCTGATTATGCAAATGTCAACAATACTGTTACTGAGGTAAGGGTAGTAATGCTTTTTTGTTTTGTTTCCATCTTTAAGCAAGCTGCTAATTGGAGATTGTTTTATTTCTGTTAAGTAGGTTATCGACTTTGATGCTCATAGACTGTAAAATTCCTTAGTAATTCCTCATCTGTAAAGAATCTTCAGTTGAAAAATATTATAGAGTGTTGTTTCCCTTTATCCAATAAGGTATATTTTTCCACTGTCTGTAATCAGTGTATAGTCCCAGAGATATTATTAAGAAGTAGTAGATTGAATAAGCTATTTTTTTATTTATTTATTATAATATTGTTGGAGTTTTGTTCTATGTGTTTATTCATTATATTTATAGTTCTTAGCTACTTTACTGATCGCTGATGTCAAGGAAGTATTGTGTAGTAAGGTTTATGCACCAAAGAGCACGTTATTAATACGTGTCTGCATATGAAGTACCGTACTTACCTTGGAAAAATTACAGTTCAGTTCTTATATACAACTTGCTATACGTTTCTTATTTGGTTTTATTACTATTACAGAGTGGAAGAAATTATTCCTGAGATTTGTGTCGGGTATACATTAAGATGAAGATTTCGACAGTGAAAAAATCTTTCAAAGGGATTTAATTTAACTGTAAAAGAATAAGTAGAATAATTTCAAAATTATGAACTGTCAAAGTAAAAAATGGCTAATTATATATTTCAAGCCTGAAATTACAAGCTGAGTAGCTTATGCAAAGAAAGAAGAACTGAACTTACGACAGAGGTCATGGGACCTGCTAACATGGTATATTAAAACTTTCAATCCTTTTTTGTTCAAGTAAGTTTGGTAGAAATTTAGAGTGCAGCAATCAAGCATTGGAGAGGCAGTCAGGCACTCTGTTACTCAAACATAATAGTTTAGTGAGAAACATATTTTACCCAGCGTGTCTATATAATGTCACCAAGGTAAGCCTATACCAGAAAACGAAAGACTAACTGAAAAGGTTGTTCACAAATATCAACTATTAAAATAATCCAAGCCTACTCTGAAACCACTAAGGACTATTCACCAGTGCGATGCAGTTCCGAAATCTCTCCTAAAGTATCACTTGATAAAACCTGCAATCTCACTCATCTGTGGTGCTGAAAAGTGGAATTCAGCTAGAGAATCAGCTTACCGCAACAGAGTAATGAGCTAGTATTTGTACTACAAATCCTGTTAAGCTTCTAAATGCTGTTCCTTTAACAGTAACAAGAAGTTAGACTAGAGATGAATCTTAAATTATCCCTTAGTTTATTATTGTAAGGTAGCAAATGCCATGTTATCAAGTAAATGAATTTCAGAAAAAAAAGATGGGATTCTTGTCAAGACGGGAAAGTTTTGAGGGAAAGAAGATGTCCATTAATGAAAACTGATATGTATTTTCTTGTAACATTCTAAAAGTTTAACAAACTCGATCATAGTTCATATCAGATAATGACTAGATATCATGATCAATTTTAATCCAGAGAGATTATTGGTATAGAAGAGAACTTGTACTTTGTGGAAGCTTGAAAAAGAATGCTGATAATGTTCTTTGAATTGGTGTTTTCAAGCCATTTGCAATTCATGTAAAATTCAACCTATGTCAGTAATGCATAGACGAGGGACGATATAGAGAGCAGTGTATGTATTAAACCTTTGATTGAGGGGCCTTTTTCTATGTTTGAATATGTCCTTACACATCCAACTATGACCTTCTTATATTGTGGATGCAGGATATTTCAGGTGTGCTTTTGAACCCAATACCCAAATAACACATATGAATGCCATGTTGACATGAAATCATATAATGGATTGCATTGCAGCCTTGTCATTTAAAAGAATTTATTCAAGTATTTTATTTCTTTTAGTTATTATTTTGTTCTTTAAGCCATATCCCTCTGAAGTTTGTATAGTGATTTCAACCCTAACTAAAGATACTGAGACCAATGCATAAATATTTCTATACAAGCATTTATTATTACAAATAGAACTCTCATTTCCTAATAAGTGTGTTAATGTGGATTGATATAAACATCTTACTTTATATGCCATATTGATGTTCTCAGATATGCCTACCCTTACATCATTGCTGAAAAATATGGTGATTAACAGCTTAGCAAATAAAAAGGCCGAAGGGAATAAAGTTCTTCATGACCTTAAAGGCTCACTGAGAAAGGAAGCCATGCGACAGGTGAGAATAATGCTTAAATCATCAAATTACAAGCAAGTATGAAACTTCTAATTGTTGAGAATAAGATCATAGAATATTTTCTATTCCATTTAAAAATTCACTTAACTGTATTTGAGATACTCATAGTTGCCGTGTAAATTGATTGAAAATAAGTCATTTTGCTACAGAGAATATGTACAATAGCTTTGGTGTTAGATGACAAGTGAATAGATATATATGGGAAGGGTATCAAAATTTATATTGCCTTATTGAATATGTAAAAAGTATGTGCAAATTTGTATAATGTATCCAAATTCCGTAGACTTTAGAATCGTAACTTGTAAGATTTTTGAGGCCTTCATATGGAATATGAGTAACGGTAAAGCTGGATGTGATCCAATATGTTCTCAGAAGCCTTTGGCTTAAATCTACAAGGAACAAGGAGGATCTATAATTAAAGGCAAAATGATGTGTCCATTTTGTGTTACGCCTTCCCCTAAAAAGGGAGACGAGATTAATTTGCCCCATCTTTCAAGCATTAGAAATTATACTGAACATACTCTTTTTAACAGTATTTAATTCTCCTCATTGCTATAATGCAATAGTCTGCCAACCATTTACTATTATAAGTTTTATAACTTTACTCTTATGAATTTGATTCACTTTAAGCAGAAAGGAATATACTAGTTTTTAACTTATGACACCGTTAGTTTTTGAGCATTTTCTGCTTGTCAAAGTCATACAATTATAATATCCTGCGTATGCATATGAGAATATTTTATTTAAAGTTGAGCATTTTTATTTTACTCACTTTGTTATTGCTGTAAATTTAGCTCTAATTACTGCATATTGTGAATAATGGGAGAAACATTTTCTTTTAGGTACCAACTGAGCCAGGTTATGATGTTACCTTGACGTTAATGATTCCTGAACCTCACTTCATATCTGTTGCCTGGAATGCTAGAAAAGCAGTGGAAGGTAATATCACAAATATAAGATATCCTCTTCCCTTTATAGTTCTTCTTCTTATGTTGATGGAAGTGTATGGTATGCATAGGAAAGTTAATGGGAATTATGCACTTGAATTAAAGTAAAATAATCTATAGTGCAATTATTATACACGTATTTCTTAAAATGGAGTAAGATAGTACGGTATTAAGAAACATATGACTGATACTTAATTTGTTTAATATTGCAATAGTATTTGGATAATGATGCAGACAGTTAAATGAAACACCATCGATTTAATATATCTTTTGCATTTGAATAATGGTGCAGATTCCCATTTTATAAGTTCAATTCAGTTAATACCTGAATTAATAGAGCTGTAAACAAGTATGTATTAACATATTGCACATTAGTGTAATAAGTAGCTTACCAGTTTTTTATTTAAATACATACAGTATACACAGATTGAGAAAAGAGGCAAATATGTTGATAAATTTATTGTCCCCAGATTATCTGAAGCCATTTGTTAGCCAGCTTGAAAGTATTACCAAGATTAGCATAAGATCACAGGTTTTGTACATGACTGCTCTGAGTGTGTCTCCAATGTGGTCATCCTCATACAAGCACTTTGCTCTCCCTCAAGAACAACTTCCTCTTACCATTAATGCTATCGAAGCAAAATTAGGTAAGATACGTTATTACTATTCTAATATATATTTTTCTAATTGGAGAACACTTGCCTAGTACGTATTAAAACTTCCATATATTTTAGATTTTCATGTTGTTATACAGTGAGGTCTTCTCAAGTATGCTAATTGTTTGAAATTATGCAGTTGTATTGTGTTATTTGATCTGGTATTTGTAATTTAAATTGCGTTTTGCTCTAGGGAGTATTTTATATATATATATATATATATATATATATATATATATATATATATATATATATATATATATATATATATATATATATATATATATATATATATATATATATATATATATATATATATATATATATATATATATACCAATGTGAAAATACACTGTATATATTATTTATTTATTTTATAATTCTTCATTAGGTTCATATGTGCGGACAAGGCCATCTCTACACTTTGTTGTGTACATTCCAAAGCAAGATCAGTCTCCGCTTCATATTCATAAATCAGATGGAACACCTGTGGAGGAAAATAGGTATATATTATATGAATTGTTGTTGTTGTTGTTCCATACTCTGCTTGGCCAACCAGCCTCAGGTACCTTAAGGAGGCTATTGTCAATCTCAGGCTTTCCCACAGAGCTCTCAGAGAGTGTGTTTTGATGTAGAAAATGGTCTTTTTGGGGGGGGTTGGCGTCGTAAAAGCCGATTAAATGGGCAGAGAGAGGGGACTTGGAATCCCCTCCTCTGTATTTGCTTTCCAAACAAGGATGAAGGCTTTCTGCAACGAGGATGAAGCTGAGAGTGAAATGCTGTTTGCTCTGATGTATCTAGTATAATTTTGCATTTGTTAAGAAGTATAGAGTCCCATTGATAAAAGCTAGTTTTTGTTTTTTCGCCTTTACGTAGGCAGACTGCATACTGCTTTTTCTCTAACAGTTTTAGTTTGTTTAATTATTATAGTTCTTTTTTTTATTTTGTATTTCAGTTTTATGGTACCTCGATGGGGAGGAGTAATGATTCACAACACACCAGTTCCCGAGGCAAATGCATCCATGCCGTATGATGTAGAGCTTGATACTCATTGGATTATGGCCACTGTTCTTACCCATCTACAAAAATTGTTACCTGTGCCTCATATTGTAAGTAACTTGCTGTTGCCATTTTATATGAAATTCAAAATCATGATAGAATTATTAGCTGAGTATTTCTCCTCTATTCTGAGATTGTAAGTTACTTATTCAAAGTTATATTTACAAAATATATTTCAAAGCTTGATATTTAATCTCTTGAAAGAAGCCATCAGAAGGTGTACTAGTATTATCAGCTTCCAAATCCTGTGAACTGACTGGTTGGGAGCTAGATGGCCTGGCTCGAGCAAGAGTCTCATCTTACTTAGCAAACATTAGGATAACACTACAGGTGAGAAATAAATAGTATGCAAGTATATTGTGATACATTTTCTTTCTTCAATACATTCAGCATGCTCTTTTTGTGGTTAAATATTTTTTGCACCAGTCAGTTGTGCTTACTGTCATGTCAGTACTGTTCTCTTATACCTCATTTGATTTTGTTTTAAAACTGCCAAAGATAAAATATGATTATTTTGCAGTATTTTGAAATCTTGCATTTTTGCAATAGCAGGAGAAATTTAATTTAAGTCATTTGTTTTGCAGTCTTTGTGTGAGCTTGTGGGTGAAATCAGTAATATGGTAATAAGCGATGAAGTTGGAGGCTGGGTGTGGGGAGCAGTTGAGGAATGGGGTGAATGCCTGACAGCCACAAGAGAGGGTAGGCTGAAAGAAGCAACTCTTTACTGCAGCACATCATTTATTCAAGCTGATGCTGCGTTTTTCCATCCATCCATGTTGGCTCTTCTCTACTTCCCTGACAACCAAAAGTAAGACCACATTCACAATTTGTTATATTCATTGTATAATGTGTTAACCAGTTGATTGCTTGTGAAGTGTTGGTTACTATTTGATTTAGTTTAGTTGTAACTTAGTGTACAGAGACATCAAGAAAAGCAATATTGCCTATCCTGTTGCTCCTTTAAAAAAAAAAGAATTTCGCATTTCTGTGTAGTACTTCAGTTTTTACTAGATTATTCATTATATCTAATATCATGCCTGAGTTAGGTTCATAAGAATACTGCTACATTATGCCTTGTTTTGTAGTTGACCCCAAAAGGTATAGAAAATTAGAATTTGGCAATTCCTTTGTACTCATACATTTTCCATCTTGTGTGATTTTTAAAGAAGATATCAGGATGAAATCGTGTTTGTTTGTATAGTGTGTGGACAAGAAAGACATGAGATTGGAAATATATTTCATGACAACAGAAAGCAGGATAATATTATAGTAGAAACCAACCTAATAGAAATGAGAGAGGCAGTGATTAGGGGAATATAGGGTAAATAATTGAGGGTGACAAAAAGCTTGCAGGGCAAGGATAGTGTAAGACTGATGTTGGTAAGCTTTACAGTGTGGCAAGCTTTCACACACCCACTTTGGTTTTGAGGTATGTATCTCTATCGTTACTGGCTGGACCTAGTTCCCTAATTTTGAGCCTAAGTGTAATCCTGTCATGAAATATTTCTATTTCCTTTGTGAATGCTCTAATGATAATGGAATAAGAAGTGTGTGGAAAAATCGTTAGATCCTAAAATATTTGTTTTGCTAAAGAACTTTGCTGTAGATAAGTTATTACCGATAATCTATTACTGTAAAATGTGCATACCCTGTATCAATTACTTTCGTATTTATATTGCAGGTATGCCATATATGTACCACTCTTTTTGCCTGTCAGCATCCCAGTGATTCTCTCTTTGAAGGTTGTTTTCGGTCTCTACAGAAAGAGGACACCAATCAAAATCAAAGAAGATTAGTTTTTATTGCACTTTTTGTCTTTTTACAGCTTTACACTTTTCTCATTTACTGCCTACATTCCAGTGTTGAAAATTATCACCTTCATATTTTGGTAATGATGCGCATCTCCATCTATTATCATCCTCAGATGATTTTGATCTCATGCCATATGTATAATAAAGTCAGAAAATATTCTGTTATACCATTAGTTCCAATGAGGCAAGGTTGCAGCATAATAACAGTGTTATGGTGATAAACTATTTGATGTTGATTGAAAATGTAAAACAGAATCTTGATCTTTGCCATTTTGTCAACCGAGAATATCTGACATTTTTAGGTAGTCTAATCTGCTGTTTCACCTGATGATATTGGATGAAAATCTGATAAATATCTAAAATTATCGGGTAGGCATTTTCGTGCTGAATGAATCATTTCCTGAATATTTGATGCATTCGAATACCCTAAAAAGAAAAGGGCTTTTAATTCCATATTCCTTTGTGTTTTAGCACATGGCTTGCATACAGACTAAAGTAATTTATTGTTTGTATAATTTTAACTGGTTTATTCGGAATTTTTTTTTTTATGTAAGCAAATCCAACACCATACAAGCAGTTTTACATTAGAAATAGGCAAACTACTCTGAACCATATATCAGTGCATGAGAAATTGTTGAAAATTAGATATTTAGAACATTACAATGTTTCTTATATTAGTCTAGTCACACTTATTGTATACAAAGCAGTATAGGCTTAGTGCCTGGACTACTAATGTTATCACTGATGCTCATATGCTAATAGATTTTTTTATTTAAGATTACAAGTAGTTAATTTATAGAATAGCATTGCCAGAGTCTCATCTGTTTTTGCATTACTGTATCTTATGCTTGCATTCATCTTGCAGTTCAAGCTAATTTAAGGAAAAAGAAAAAAAAGCTTCTTTGCACAAATATGATATATAATATTCATCATTATGTTTATTATATTTTTAAACAAGACTCATAACACTGCTGAGATTCTCATGTGTGCTCCAGTTATGGCAGTAGACGTGAATTAGAAGAGGTTAACATATACAGTGCTACCCATCCTCGCCTATGGACACTCAGAGAATACTGTACGAGTGTAGAATTCTTTCTCTCCCACTACCAGGGATGCTGTAAGCTTATCATATTGTTTTTAAAGAAGTAATTTTTAACAAGCAGTACTGTACAGTATTAGTAAATATGCATGAGAATTACTTATTCATTTAGCAAATTGAATTTATTAGTTACAGAGTCTTTTTATGTGTCTTATGACAAAGTTCATGTTTGCCATTGAGCATTTTGATGTGACCTTAGTATGTTATGTATTCATTTTAAAGAATTTACTTTTGTGAATCACGACATAGATGTGTTTGGACTCATAAACATTCTTTTTATTCATGTTTGTGTTGTCAGAAAGTAGATGTAAGATATTTGAAGTTTAAATGTATTTATAAGTTTGCTGAAGTGTCCAGACAGGTAAGTAAATTTGAAAATGTTTGCTGAACTTTTTTCTTAATGTCACCAATTGACATTAAGTATGATTAAATTTTTTTTCATATATTAAAATAATTTAGTGTAGTAAGGTGGTCATTAAAGATTGGGTTCTTAAAAATGCTGAGTATACTAATCATATAAAAATAAGGACTACTACAAAGGGATTTTCCTTAGCTCTCCTAGTAATATCGTTGTCACAAGCCCCCTCTGCCTCTGTTGTTTTTCTTATACTCATTTTTTTTGTCAAAAATGGAATATATACGCAATACCATTCCAGAAGTGCAAGTCCTTACAGAGAGATTAAATGTGTTAATATATTAGAAAACCTATCGTAATATGATCATCTGTGAAAGGATGAGTATACAGATGCTCTTTTTGAATATATTATTTAAATGAATCACAAAATATGTCAAGATGTTTTTAAAATTAAATATTTTGGAAACATTTAGTAAAAGGGTATATAATGGAAGCATTAATAATAGAACAAGTAAAGGATAAATAGCCAGGAAATGTGGAGGTATTCTGGCAGGAGAAATCCAACCAGAACCCTAGTATTTGGATCTCTTAATATGCGTGGTTGTGGTGTAAGTGCAAGTAAGAGGGAAGAGATAGGAAGTATGTTTATGTTTGTGTATAAAAAGATGGATCTGCTTGCACTGGGCAATACTAAAATGAAAAGGATTGGCGAGGTGACATATGGGAGTGTGGTACGTAGGGTGTCTGGAGCTGAGAGATATAATAATTATAATAATAGTAGTAATGATAATTATGAATGATGTTTCATCAGTGAATGTGCTCGAGCTTTTATAGAAACAGACAGTCATATACACTGAAGAAGTCCTCTAATGTAAAAATGAGAGCCTTCATTTCTCTATTAATATTGGATAATAATATAAAAGTTAGGGATAAAATGTTTTATGTCATCATTTCATCAACAAGTATATTATGTCGATTCCTCCATGACTTTGCTTATGGCATCTTGCATCACCCATAGAGCAAAATCAACATCCGCCTTAGTGATACACATGGGAGGTTTTATGCGGAACACCTGTCGGTAATAAAAAGAAATCAGTTTCTCTGAATTTAATTCTTGGACTAAAATTAATTTAATAGTTTATAGTGCTCTTATAAAATTAGTTTTATTGATTAAAAAGATTTACTAATTTCTGGTGCTATTGTAGAATTAGTCTCACTGAATATAGTTAATAGTAATTTAGTGCTATTGTAGCATTAGTTTCACTGAATTTAAGCCATTAACTTAAAAATATTTTGCAAAATTTTTAGTTCTATTGTAGAATTAGTTTCATCAGTTTTAGCCATCAACTATAAAAAAAGTTAATTGTTTGTTGGAGCTCTTGTAGAATTATATTCATTGAATTCAAGTCATTAACTTGAAACGATTTAATGTTTTTTAATGTTATATTTAGAAAGTGTACTTACATTGTTATATAAACCTCCCCTACCAAGAATAAGCCCTTGATCTTTGCACAAATCCCAGATGCGTTGCATGGTTTTAGGGTTCATTGGAACTCGAGATTCGGGATCTTCTACTATTTCCACTCCAATCATGAGACCTTTTCCACGGACGTCTCCTACTATTGAGAACTTATCACTGAAAAAGAGTATAAGGCTTTCATATTACAAAATTGCATTATTTTAAAACAAAACAGTCTTATTTAACAGCAGTAAAAGGTACGAAATAATGTCATATACTTTTTTTTTCTGGCTAAAAATGTGTTTCATGTTAACAAAACAAAGGATTTGTGGAGCAAGTATATTATTCAGAAGAAGCATGTTATTCTTACCGGAACTTTGCAAGTCCTTGTAGGAAATAAGTTCCTATCTCTTTACATTTCTGCTGTGTGTTATCATTTTCTAATTCCTTAAAAGAAAAGCAGAGAAAAATAATGTTAAATTTTTATATGGACTTCAGAGATGTTTGGAATTTATACCCAATTTATTATTCTGAGTTGAAAATTTTTAGTTAATTATTATTAAAGCTTTCCGTATTCTAAGGTACAGTGATAAACTGAAATTCTTCGTAAATAACCTCTACATTCATCTTAGCTGTGTTCCAGTTTTATAAAAGAGTGAAGCCCAACTCCTTTCCTTAAGGAATCAAAACACTTGCCAAAGAAATCTGTTTTTATGGACATCTTCTTCTCCTCATGATAACCCTATTGTCTTCGAAACTGACGAAGTTTACCCTCTTAATTCTATCAACATCATAGGAATCCATATAGCCTCTAACTTGTCTCGGAGGAAGCACATAATTCAAATTTCTAAATCTTCATCAAATAATTTGGAGGTTTTGTTTCGTTTCCATCATTACCTTTCCTCTTTACAGTTACTTAAAATCTATAAAGGTCTTATCTGTCCCTGCTTAGAATACTGCTCACACATCTGGGGTGCTGCTTCTTATACTTATGTCCTTGATAGGGTTGAATCTAAGGCAGTTAGACTCATTAATGATCCTTCTCTTACGTCTAATCTGGATTCTCTCTCTCTCTCTTTGCCGTATTCACATTCCAGGTAAAATGTCAGCAAAAACAGGAAACTACCATTAGCTTAAACACACAACATGCCCGCCTATAAACACTCTGGTTTGGCACTTAGAAACACCTCACTCTTCAATTCACTCTCACTGCTGAGCATGGTTTCTTAGGTAAATGCTGATCACTTTCCAAACAAAAACCTCACTCCATCTTTTATCCTAATCAAGTATTCTGTCCTCCTTTTACACTTCCTTCCATTTAATCCCCTATGGAGACCAAAGGTTTCAGGCTTCGCCATGACCCTCTTCCTCTTCCATTTTGTCCTAAGTACCCTTTTCCTCTTCACCATCATTTTATACAGCTATAACATGACTTCTGCTGAAAGTCCCCCTCACCTACATGTCAAACTTAACCCATTTCATCTATGTGATACATCGTCAACAACAGAGACAGAGAAAAAAGCAAGCACAGTAACAGTACTTAAAAAAATGTTAGATATTTAGTGTTCTTACCTCAAGCACTGATAGTCCAATAGCTGTGGCTAAAGGACTACCACCAAAGGTATTGAAGTGTAATCCACGGGACAATGTTGCAGCAATCTCCGGAGTGGTGATGACAGCAGCCAAAGGAAATCCATTGCCAATACCTTTTGCCATTGTTACAATGTCTGGTATGACACCGTGCCCTTCGAAGTTCCAGTAGTGTTCACCTGTACGACCAAAACCAGACTGGACCTATAAAATACATTTAATAGTCCTCCGAGTCATTGAATTAGTCTCCTATAGTAGATTTTAAATTAAGAATCAAAAGCAGTAAGTACCACTTTTCCGCAATTGTGAGAAATTTGATCTGGTGTATATCATATGCTATGCAATAGAATTTCATGCTGACATATAATTTTATATTTCACTGAATATGTTCAAGCAAAATACATAACACCATTGTACTCTCTTTCATGCAATATCAAATTAAGAGCTCTTGCGATCATTACTCATCTCTGATATCTCACCTCATCTGATATGCAGACTCCTCCATTACGTCTTATGAGTTCAAAGGCCTTTTTCAAGTATCCTAGTGGAAATTGGACAGCTCCTCCAACACCCTGTTAATGATATACAAAATGTAACTGGCGTTAGCACACCGAACAGTATTTACATATTACTCAAGAAATAAATGTCCTTCTAAGCTATATATTGATTAGACTGTTTTTGCTGTCATATCTTCAACTTCCATTATAGTTTGAGTGATTTTTAATTGTCATGCAATTGAACAATATCAGTATATATAATTCACCTGAATAGATTCTGCAAAGAAAGCAGCGACTTTTCCTTTGGGTACAGAATACATCAGCACCTCTTCCAGTTGTTGAACATATTTATCTGCAGATGAACATACTCCATCTATCAACTCGCTTTCATGGGCTCTCACAGACTGAACAGGAGAATCTCTGTGACCACCCCAAAGACCTTGATAAGGATCAGGGTTCATGGCCTGTTTAATTGGGTAGACTTTCTTTTAGAATGAAATATAATGGTATCACTTTACCTTAGCATGAAATTATAAGGTCACTTTCCATTAGAATAAAAAATAATGTTATCACTTTCTCTCTGAATAAAATATAATGGCATTGGAGAAGCTCCCCTACTTATAAACAATCGAATTACAAACAATCACAGATACAAAGCAAAAACCTACCCATGTATTGATGTATGTATTACTGTACTGCACTGTATTATTGCATTATTATTACTGTATTAAAATTTATTAATACTGTATACTTTATGTTTTATGTAGTTGTTAAGTATCTTTAGCCTAAGTATTGTACAGTACTGCATATGTATTACTGTACAGTACGTGTTTTTACCTAAGCACAACTTACAAACAATTCTACTTACGAACGAATTCATGGAATTTAACTCGTTTGAAAATCAAGTGTGTCTATACGTACTCTTAGAATGAAAAATATTATCAGTAATGTTATAGTTTTCATTTAGAACAAAAAATAATTTTAACACTTTCTTTTTGAATTACAATAATGTTATCACTTTTAAAATGAAAAATAATGTTACCCCTTTCATTTTGCATGAAAAATAATGTATCTTCCTTAACAGTGAAAAATAATGTTATTACATTCTTTTAGAATGAAAAATATAGTTATCACCTTTTAGAAAGAAAAACAGTGTTTCTTTTAAAGTGAAAAACAATGTTTTCACCATTTATAATAAAAAATAATGTTATCGTCTTCTTTAACAATAAAAAATGTTATGACTTTCTTTTACATTGAAAAATTATGTTATCAATTTGTTTTTCTATGAAAAATAATGTAATCGCTTTCTTTTACAATGAAAAATAAAGTTATTGCCTTTCTTTAGAAGGAAAAGATGTTAACTCTTTCTTTTAGGTTGAAAATAATGTTATGATTTTCTTTTAGAGTACAAAATATTGCTATAGCTTTCTTTTCTATTGAAAACTAATGTAATCTCAAGATGAACTTAAGCTGATGAAAAATAACCCTTATTTTGTTATGCTTGATCCCTTTATCCAAAGTTAACTTCTATACTTATCAGCATAGTAATTAATGAAATTTAAGAGTACAGGATTTGATTATCATATAATGTTATTTCGCATTAACTTCTTAAGCACTCCAGAACTATGTTGTACAGTACTGTCAAGAAATAATTTTGGACTTTATGCATTGAAAAAAGACGACTAATAATCTAATTTGTTAAAAAAATACATGTTGAAGAATATTTTGACTTCATATAAATGATCTGACATCAAACTGTCATTGAAAATCTTATTAAGATAAGGAACACACATTAAAAATTAATGAAAAACTCTTACGTGATGAACTCCAAAGCCACTGGCGAAGTTAAACTTCCATGTATTGAATGCTGTAAGACTTGCAGTGTAGGGAGATGCCCCATGGTAGGCATTCCGCAAAGAGATGATGTCAAAGTTACCTGTATGAAGTCTGGCCATCATCATTGCCAGATCATTGGCCTCTGATCCGCTATTCACAAAATATGCAACCTGTATAAAAATGAAAAATGCAAAGCTCTAAATATCAGCAATATAATGCAATAAAGAGCTTGTTGTTGCTTGGTGCTCGCTTTGAATAGCTTTGTAGAAGCCAGATCAAATAAATAAAATTCATTTATTGGGCAGATTTTTTATCTTCCATACTGTTGTACCTCTCATATATAAGCCCATTCTGATTTTTGAAGTTAATTGATTTTTTAATTTAATTGCTTTTCTTTAGTTTTTAGATTATTTCTACACAGCCACTTTTTCACCTTACTCCATAGCTCCATAAATTTAATGGGTTGAAAATACTGTAATTTAGTTCTGAGTTTAAATAATGAAATTTCAGACAAGTTATTTCTAGGAAAATGAAGAGCTGTTCCATGAGAAAATCCTCATTATAATGAGCAATTGAAATCCCTATTATACCAAAAACAATGGCTCAAATTCACTTATAAAACCTACTACACATACAATGTACAGTTTCACATGACTTTTGATACTCGTAAAGTATGCATATTCAAAGGAAACTGTCTGAAATATATTCATTCTTTGTCAGTATGTCGCCTATAAGTAAGGCAGTATTCATGTAAATAAGTTGAGATACCAGTGAATTATATTAGCATTATCTCTTACCTTCAGATTACCAGGCAGTTTACTCGTCAAACGCTCAGCATATTCGTGAACATTTGGATGCAGATATATGTTTGTAGTGTGCCATAGTTTATGCATTTGTTCTGTTGCAGCAGCCACTACCTTTCTATTATGAAAAACAAAACAGCATCAAGTAAGATATTTACCAATCCTATTTTTATATATTAACTATGCCAAAGGCAGCAGATTATAAAATATAAAAAAAATGGTGTATATGTACTGTAGTTGTAGAGATTCACTAAGAATTTGTGGATAAGGTGTTTGCATTTTACTGTTGTATCCATATATTTGGGGTCTCACACTTAACACAAAGTAGAGTTGAAAATGATGTTTGAATTTACAGTCATGCCCTCAGTCTATATCCAGCATTCCTTGGAATGGGAATGCAAGTGGTGCATCTAAAACTTTCAGAGAGAAAGAAAGAAATTATAAATACAAGGACATACAGGTCAAACAAATAAAAAAAAATTACATTATTTATTTCTTATCACAATATGAAGTGTGTAAATAGCTTAAGTTCAAAAAAGTGCTTGGAGCTATTCATTTACATAATTATTTATTTACTTTTTATTATGCTCTGTTATCCAAAGTAGCATAGATGGGAGTAATATTAAAAAAAAAGGTAAACTTAAGCTTAGCTTAACCATAAAAAATGTAAATTTGTAATGAAACCATTGACACATTCCATAGGAAACTTTCTACACAATCCCAAAATGTTGCCAATTACTTATTCGCCATATGATACTTCAATGCATGCAAACTGACAGGCCTTCTCTAACATTACTTACGGATGACAGTGTCCAAGGCTGACTGTAACAATTCCTCCGAAAAGATCTAGGTATCTTTTGCCACTGTGATCAAAGAGCCATTGCATATGACCTGAGTGAATTAACAATGGACTGCTGAAGTGTGTAGCCATTGCTGGGCTCAACAATTCGGCCCGAGTTTTCCTTACTTCCTGGTATGTAGGACCCTTTATAAGACACAGAAAGAAAGTACTAATTGTACTTTTTCGTTTAAGAAGTCTAATAACTAAAATTTTATTCATTGTGACAGTTCTCAATTTTCGTAAAACTGCGGAAAGTCAGGATTGCAACAGAGGCAACATATTTAAGTTAACCTCTTGATTACCATAGAGAGACATGCACAGAAATATACAATATGGGAAGATCAGGTAACAATAAAGCACAATAATAACATTAAGTAGTATGTAAAGGAGAAGATTATACTGTAATTATGCAATGGTGTAAAAATAGTTAATGATTTTTGACTCTCTCAAATGTAATGATCGAGAATAGCATAAATGAGTCAAGACTTGCAAAAGTTACACCTGTTCACATAATCCTCTCCTTATATCTTTCCCTATCTTAGCAAAAGGAAATGTATATATTTTGGGATTTCATATTTCGAAGTTCTTTGCTTTGAAAGTATTCCATAGATATGCAAATTAGACAGTGTTGGTCCTGTAATTTGACCACATTATCCTTGACTTAGTAGCAGAGATATTTTTTGAATACTTCAAGGGGTTTCTAATTACACTGAGCGTATAAACGCTTATTACAATTTACTTGTAATACGTGAAGGAATCTAACTCCTAGCTCAAAGACATATCACAAAACTGGTGCCAGACATACGCAATCTCAGTTATGAGGAGAGGCTGAGGGAATTAGACTTACCATCGCTAGAAGAATGGGGGGATATGGTGACGGCTTTTAAATTCCTTCATGGCTATGACAGAGTGGATAGGGATTGATATTTTGATATGGCTGGCACTAGAACTAGAGGTCATAGTTTGAAGCTTCATAAGAAAATTTCTTTGGAGGATGTAAGGAAGTACTTTTTTAATGTAAAAGTAGTTGATGATTGGAATTCGCTAAGCAAGGAGGTAGTTAATGCTAATTCAATCCATAGTTTTAAGGACATGTGCAATAAGTATCACTAAGTAAAAAAATGAAACCGACCAGGAGACATGGGGTTACGAGCATGGGGCTCTTTCTCGTAAGCACAATTAGGTAATTATGATTAGGTAATTACCATTTCTGCTCCCAGCCACATCATGGTAGAAACATTTATACCACTCTCCTATGCTCCAAGCCTTCCTCCCGATCCACTTCGTCTCTTGAACACAGAGTATATATATTTTTCTTCTCTCCATCATATTAGCCAATTCTCTCCCTCTCCCAGTTATAGTACCAACATTCAGGATACCAACTCTCACCTCCACATCCCTACCTCTCCTCCTCTCCTCCTGCATTTGGAAATACCCCCCACGCCTTCTTCTCCTTTGCCCAGCAGTAGCCCAATATCCATCGGCACCCTACTGACCAGTACAGAAGCGCGGTCGTTGTTATTCAGGGCCTCGACTGATCCGCCATGATACTTTGATAATTTTTCAGCATGGTAAACTGGCAGAGCTTTTACGCAGGATACCCTTCCTGACGCAACCCTCCCTACTTATCCGGATTTGGGACCGATACCAAGCCAGACTGGCTTGTCGGCCCTAGTAGTTAGGTTTCTGCCTTGAATAATTATGCAAAGCTAACCTTATAAGGCGGTGGTTGATAGTCACACGGAGGCATCTCCACTTTTGTGCTGGACATACAACGGATTCCTACAATAAAAAGAATAATAATTAATTTATAAGATTGGTCACGACATGACTGCCCCCTTCCCATTCTATGCTTGAGAATTAACAATTGCAAATATTTCATAATATTCCACATAAAAAGAAAATTATAATAATAATAATAATAATAATTATTATTATTATTATTATCGTTATTATTATTGTTATTATTATTATTATTATTATTATTATTATTATATATATATATATATATATATATATATATATATATATATATATATATATA
>JAXCGZ010015446.1:12500-30000 GCA_037179515.1 Halocaridina rubra | reverse complement strand
AAGGGTGTATTTTTTCATAGAAAATCCTTTATCTTCTATTAATATGCTTAGTGTCTTCTTGTGACTTAGACATAAAATTTGTACTTTAAATCTCGCTATTTGTGCTGTATGGCTTGCTTCTAACTATGTCAGGATTGATTATCAGAGAAATTTCGCCACCGTCTGTTCTATAACATATTCTTACTCTTCTTCTTCTTTTTAATATATATAGATGATGTTAGTGTTTGTTTATTCATGCTTTCTAGTTGTTGATGTCGTTGTAAGTGACAGATACGCCCCCTTGCCTTGCTACTTATCAGCGGATCACGTGACACTTGTCATTTGTAACTTTCTTGAATCTTGGTTGTGGTAGGTGTAGGAAAATATCGCTAATACATTCATTAGTCGGAATATTAAGTATGATTCAAGGTGTTTTTTGGTGTATATAACTTTGTGTTTTATAAGCTGTTTAAATACTCACAAGTCTTGGCTAACTGTACACATGATTCAAGGTGTTTGTTGGTGTATATAACTTGTGTTTTATAAGCTGTTTAAATACCCACAAGTCTTTGTACAAATGCACTTTGCTTCATATTTACAAATTTGTTTCATATTTACAAATTTGCATGACTTTACATACCGTGTGTGATATGAGGAAGGGTTTGGTCATGGTAATGTGTAGAGCATAGTAATGAAAAAAAAAAAAGTTTGTAATCAGTGAATATTAGGCTCTTGATTACATACATGGTAAATTTTTAGAAGGGATTATATTTGGTGCGTCCTAACCTAACCTCACCTAGAGGAACGTTTCCTCCCTAGACGGGGGCTTTGCCTCCGGATCCCCTTAGGGGTATTTTTTCCCTATATAACAAGCCATATTCCATTATTAATCTCCATAACTAAAATATTACCACATAGGGTATACAGTGTTAGTTTTAATTTTTTTTTCTATCTTGTCGTTTCTAACAATGTTTCTTCTATGCTAAATTTGTCGCAAATACGTTATAAGGGGGGAAGGGGCATGGCCTCCATTGACAACGGATTGGTATTAGGGGGCCCAGTATGCGACACGCCAAGGTTAGGTTAGGAAGGTAAGGTATGGTTTGGCTAGAATGGAACTCTGAATCTTTGCATTGTGTGCTGTCATTTATCAAAAAAAAAAACCCGGTCCCATCGATTATATGTCATTACCTTTATGTGTGGCAATAATAGGCCAAAACGCCTCATTTCTGACCATATCGAAAATAAAAATTGATTATTTCGCATAGAAAATTATTAGGATAAGCTACATTTCAGTGTTCGGGTCAGTGAAGGACGTAAGCTTCCCAAATATGGATGTAATTGTCAAAATGAATTTTGAGTTTAGAGTTCACAGTAACTATGTCAGTCATCATCCAGTCATAAACTATTTTAGCTTTAATTGTCTCCATGACATCCTATCACCCACTACCTCCTCCGTCACACCACAGGCTATCATGTCCTCCCTCACCACATGCGTAAACCCGATCTTTGGCCAACCTCTTCCCCTCCTGTCTGACAGCTCCATCCTCCTCAGTTAGGAGTAAGATTTACATTTACCCATATGACACATGGCTTGCAGACAGACAAGTAAATTTTACTTTTTGAAGCACTGCTGTCACCATCATCGGAGATCAACTTTATTTAGATTAGTTTTTTTTTTTTGAGCGAGGATAAATGTTGATGTCATCTTGAAAATTATAAATCTTTTATGGATTATAAAGGCACATTGTTATGGCTAAAGGCTTTGGAGAAAAGTACCCATATTTTATGGCGTTTTTTGATCTTATACGCTATCAAAATCTGCTGTGCTAGCAGTGATTACTTGCATTCCTTTCATAGTTATGTGAGAGCATGTAACTTATTAAAAAAAATTGTACTTTGTAAGTGTATACTTACCTCCCATTAGCTAATTTGTAAATTGTAGCAGCACATTATTTAATTTTCCTATTTTGTTTTTCTAAAGTAAGCAATCAAATATATGAACTGATGTAAGCCGAGTTTAATTTATTTTAAAAAATGGGAGAAAATTCTGAAGTTCGGAATTGCTTTTGCTCTGAATACGTATTCCATTTTAATTTATTTTCTACTTGCAGAAGCCATCAAGTTGACCATTTAATGTGGTCAGTAAAAGACGTGTGTAACCCGTAACACTACTTCAGTATTAGAGATGGGTCTTCCTGCTGTGTTTAATCTGATTATTTTAATATCCAGCTTTAGTGGTCTTTGCCATGCATATGATTATAAGACATATTTCTACAGACAGAAGGTAAGTTTTTGTTTTTCCTGCTGTGCATGAGTATTGTTCACAGTGTATTTATGCTTCTATCATATTTACTGTGTATCCATTATCATGGCAGTTATTAGATATGCATCTTTCATAGAAGCCTTGCCCACTGTATTGACGTAGTTACTTGGTTCTAACCGTCATTAAAAAGAAATGCAATTGAGGTTTGCTTGTCTTGCTTACAAAGATTTTATCATAGTTTAAGTTTATTACTGCAGTTTTTGCGAGATTTATTCAAGCATATATTGCCAGCAAGCCCATTCTTATTATTGTCCTACCACGTTACCCTTGGCATGGTATGGTTTTAGCTATTTTGTTAACATTTTGTTGCTGGCTATTTTGCATTCCTTTCCGAAGTAAGCTCTCTGTATGCTTCATTGGCCACCGCCTGTTATCAACATTGTAGCTGCTATTTTAACTTATAATTTTATGTTTTTATGTATACAGTATTAGTTTTCCTGATTAGGTAACCTATTTGAGCTTAAAGAAGCTTTATGCATGTGTAGCAGCATATATAAATCTAGAATGCTATTGCATTGTTTGTAGTTTCATACTGATAAAAAGTAACCTAGTTCCACCTTCTTCTGAATTCGGTTTTGGCGTAGTAATTTCTTTGTATTTATTGTTTGAGCTTCAGTGACTTTGAGTGCCTCCCCTCTGCGGTCCACTTATCTGAACATGTTAAATAGGTGAACTCTCAACTCGTTTTACCTTTCCATGTTCTCTGAGGCATGTGGAATATAATACTATTTTTCAGAAACCTTTACAATGTCTCGTACCTTCAAAGCAGCTCTTTATATTTACGTTACCTCTCCTGTTTTTTCACTGTTTATGAGATGGGAAATACTGACTATCTTACTTACACACTGTACATAGATGTTAATAAGTTGCCAGATGCAGTATTGTTATTATTATTATTATTATTATTATTATTATTATTATATGTGAACTGCTGACTTAAGGGTTGTGAAAATGGTAACATTACACAAATGAAGGTTGCGATACTGTGCAATGTAATCTAGACACCTCAGTATATATTATAGATCACCGCATTGTCTTATGATCTCAAGCTATGTTCACCAGGCATGGATTATTGTTTTGTAGAACTTATATTAAAGATTTTGCAGTAGGATTTACACTGGAATTTTTTAAATCTAGATTTGTATTCTTACGTATTATTCTTTCATGTAGTCTCTTCATAATGGGGAATAATGATTAAATGTGTGCTAAGCACATGAGGATTTAGAAAATAAAAAATGTACGCAGTTGATTGGTGCAATAAAACCTATTACACTTAGAATTCAATACTGTAAAGGGTCCAGTTGATTAACTTTCATCACCTCAGTAGATAGGGACATAAAGCACAATCTTGTGGTGCGGGACCTAGCTTTGTGTCCCTACAATAGAGCTTCATAGGTAAAATTATTAGTATGTAAACTTGATCTGGTCCATTCATCATTCTCGGTCCTTAATGTATATAAAACTTATATATTTTTGCCTGTCACTTATGGATTAGTAGAGTGATATAATTTGACAGCAGAAAAGTGCAATATGGCCTTGTGCAATCTTGATAACTTGGAAGAATATCTGATGCAGATGCTTCAACGACTTCTGCAGCTATTCATTATAAGCTGCAGATGCCTGTTGTACTGGACGCAAATTTGAATCTCCACAGTAGGCATTATAAATGTATAAATGTTTACATCAGGATTCCAATCATGTATATTATTTTTCAAACGTTTTCCATAAATTAAATATGTACGCTGGTCACTGATATATCAAGAAAATATAAAAGACTCTTTTGAAAAGAAAACTAGTTTCCTATACTTTTAGCGCTTTAGCTGCAGTTCCAGTTCATTGTTATTTTATAATATCTGTGGCCATGTGCACTAATCTGTGAACTCCTGTTCTTCAAGTGGCAAATTTGAGTTCCTGTTGCTTGAGGTACAATTTGGGAATAATATTTTGTACTTTCCGTGTATGCATGCTGTTTGTATATTAAACACACACTTTCCCTGTCTCTCTGCACAGTATCTGTACATGTATATTCTTTGTGTAATGCAAAGCTATTCATGATGAAAATGTATAATAGCAAAGAGCGCCCTGTTCAGGGATTTTCTCACTAAATGTGCGTCATTTACGATTAAATTCGACACATATCTCCAATCCCAATATTCTACCTTTCCCCATCATCCTCTTATATGATTTCTCTCTTTTGTCATCTTTGTATGTGTTTCCTTTTCTTGAGGTACTTGATCCTATCCATCACTTTGGCCTGTCAATATCATATTAAATTTAAATTTAAATTTAACCTTTATTTCCATTTCAATACAGTGGGTATTCGTCAGCCAGGGCAAGCCCCAACCCCCCACTGTGATGTCCAACCACAGCAGTTCCTGCCAGTAAACAGCTTAAACTCTCGGTCTTGGACGGGGACCGATCTTTCTAACCCCACACCAGGCTCGATATCGAGTCTGCCATCTCCCAAGTTGAGCATTCTGCCACTATGCTACTGTGAAACTTCACGATATTTTTTACTTGCGCTCAGTGATTATGATTAGAGTGTAAGGAAGTTGCTTTTCAGAATGCTTCTTACTTTCAGGGACTAATATGCATGAAAAGTATTTATGAGGATATTGTACACTTTGCCTGAAAACTATTATGTAGATTTAGAACCTGTGTATGCCATGTTTTAATGAACTTATCTTCAGTGTGATTTTCAAACGTATTAGCTAACTTTCTAGCTATTTGCAATATATGCAGGTGTATGAAAGTATTACCAATAGACAAACATCGAGCAGATGCGTTTTATTATCCATTTCAGTCTTTTCCCAATGTTACATGTCTTTGCCCTTCATTTTATTTAATAATCCTCGTGGGCTAGACTCAGACGCCGTGGCTGGGGAATTAAGCCTGGTTTCCTTTCTTAATACGCCATGGTGGGTTCGATCATGTGTCTGTCAACTCCCAAGTCGAGTATTTTAACCACTCATCTCCTGTGGTCACCTAAAAATTCCTCGTTTTATGTGTCACTATTAGTCCCCAGTATGGAGGATGGGCACAAACAAATTAAAGCATGGGAATTAGGGCTATATGGCCTTTCTAACACCCCACACCAGGCTCGATATCGAGTCTGCCATCTCCCAAGTTGAGCATTCTGCCACTATGCTACTGTGAAATTTCACGATATTTTTTACTTGCACTCAGTTTTACATATTAATAGTATTGTTTTGATAGTAATTCATTATTTTCAAATATGCTTTAATATTTTTTTACTTCAAATCGTGTAGGTGGACCACTTCAGCTTCACAAATGATGACATCTTTATCCAGAGGTATCTAATAAGTGATGCTCATTGGAATGGCAATAATGGACCAATATTCTTCTATGCTGGAAATGAGGGGGATATCACCTTATTTGCTGATAATACAGTACGTATCAATTAGCTGGATAAAGCTACTGTGCTATAATTTTAGGAAAATTTTGAGGTTTGTAAGAGTTTGAGTTTGTACCTTAGATTTAACCCTCTCAGAATAATGTGCTTAAAAAAACCTGTCCCAGATGAGAGAATAGTCCTTTATATGTGGAAATTAAAATCCATTTTGTGATAGGTATGGAGCATTTGCTCAGAAAAATTAAATAAAATCAACATGAATATAGAGTCGTAACCATCTATGAAGGAGACTTGACTACTGTATTTTGAAAAACTGAGGGTGTCAATCATGAAATGGAATGGTTGGCTGGATAATATTATATTCATATATGAATTTGTCAATATTGTAGTATTTAGATAAGGAAAACTGTGAAAAACTTGCATCTTAATGGCATTAAAGATGGATGGGATCTGTCTACTACGGGCACCAAATCCTATCTAGAATCAAAGTTACAAACTATATTGTGCATCATAATGCTATTAGTGAGTAACTGAAATGGTTGGGTATTTACTTAAGAATTAAAAAGCTACAGTAGAAATTGTATATTATTGATACTTAAAAAAAGAGAGCAACAATATCAACACAACGTATCACTGTGACATATCACTACTTGCCTGAAACAGAGCAGAAAATGTACCTGTAGCAAAGCAAAGTGCTTGATATCACATGGTTAACAAAAAGGCCTTTAGCAGTCTCTATTATCCTGCTGATATTTAGCCTGATAATTACAATAGTCCAAGAGTAGGAATTAAGTACAAGGAGTGTGCATTGTATCTGAGCAAAGTACAGAAGCTCCCTTACTTTCAAACGACCGAGTTATGAACATTTGCAGATACGAACGAAAACCTTTCCATTATCTACTTATGTATTAATGTATGCATCACTGTACTGTATTGTATTATTACATTATTATTACTGTATTAAAATACAGTTATACTGTATACTTTGTTTTATATAGTAGTAGTTAAGTGTTTTAAGCCTAAGTACTGTACAGTACTGCATATGTATGTACAGTGTTTTTCTTTACCTAAGCACCTAAGCACAACTTACGATCAATTCTACTTACGAACGGACTTTTGGAACCAAACTCATTTATAAGTTGGTAGTGTCTTTACAAAAGTATTCTAGTAGCAACATTTCATGATTATTTTTGTAGTTTGCCTTATGATATTGAAAGCAGTTCATTACAGTTAAGCATAACACTGTAATAATCTACTCATTGATGTGAATTGGTAAATAAACTTTGAAAAGGAAGTCTAATGCTCCTCTTTGGAAATGAGTAATGTATTTCACACTAAATTAGCAGGGTGGCCTACAGCTGCACATTTGCATGTATTTTTAATCACACTTCAATTTGCAGGGTTTTGTATGGGACACAGCCCCTGAATTTAAGGCTCTTGTAGTCTTTGCAGAACATCGCTATTATGGAGTTTCTTTACCTTATGGAAGTAAATCTTTTTCAGTAAGTACATCATGATTTATATAGTGGAATAGTTGAGAAGTAATATTTTATGGTAAAGTATATGTGACCCTAGTAAAATTTAACTTTATCAGTTATAATATGAGGTGAAATATCTGATTCTTATGTTTAGCCATTTGACGTTTTCGTTCATTGAAAACACTAGATAACTATCTTCATAAAACAAATTTCTGGACATAATATTTCTCATCATCTTGTTGATAAGCTTAATGCAAAATCATCTTTATGTATTTTCTTATTATTATAAATTAGTTTTCATGAAATTCTGTAATATGAGTAATGGCTTTGGAGAGTAATAAGTTATGGATTAATCCTTACGATTATGAGTACTATTCTTGAAAGAACCAAGGAGGTGGTTGCTGCCATTTCTGTGTATATGATGATGTTGAAAACAGTTCAACTCTTATCATATGATTCACCATCTTACTGATACGTGAAGATTGTTTTTCTATCTTTTTAGTGAATAACCAGCAGACAATTTAGCACTTTAGCTTATATTTATACACCACTATAGAGTTATTTCTGTCTCGTGAAGAATCGATGTAATTGCCAATTTGTTACTGTAATTTATAATTTTTGGCTTCTATCGCAACAAGACATTCTTGAATGTACCTGTATAACCTTTTCCAATACTACGAAACACTACACGTGAATAATGACTGACTATAGATATATAGTGTATGTCGTTATGTTATATGTAGACAATATCCATAAGTTTTGCAAAAATTTCAAAAACCTCAGAAAAATTATTCCTGGAATATAATACTTCCTCTCTGACATTTGTAATGTTATCATTGTAGTAGAACATGTGATGTGAAAAAATTTAGAAAATATTAGCAAAGTGAGTATCTTTTCATTAGTTGTTCCCTTCTAACGTAAAAGTAATTTCCACACTTAAAATAGGTGATAGTAGTAAAATATAAGCATTAACTATGTTTCGTTTTGAAAGAATTTTTAAGTTTAAGATATCATAGCAATTGTACAAAAAAGGCTGAAATTCCCCTGTCAAACTAGCTATATTTGCACTGAATACTCATTGTGTCTTTTCATTTGGCAGGAACCTAAGTATTCTGGTTATTTGACATCAGAGCAAGCCCTTGCTGATTACGCTGAGCTTCTAACTTATCTGAAACGTGTCATTCCTGGTGCTAAGGACAGCCCTGTTGTTGTGTTTGGTGGTTCCTATGGAGGCATGCTGGCTGCATGGTTCCGCATGAAATATCCACATATTGTACAAGGGTGAGGTTCTATAGAATTTTGTTGCAGACTAATCTGAAAGTAATTGCAATTGATTCTTACTCTTACTGTCTGTAGTGTATGCATTCAACTACTTTGGTCGAGCATTTATTTTCTGTGAAGTAATATCAGGTGAATCAAATGAAAATATTCCTTAAAACATTTCTTTATATATCAGATAATAGATGGCACTTAATGTGTATTGTTTTTTAATTATCCTGGGTAAAGCTGCACATGGTTAAATTGTAAATATATATATCTGCACATGTTCAAATTGTTAATATATAAATCTGTACGTTTAAATCTGCAGTTAAAATTTTTAATATTTACATCTGCACGTGTAAATTCTGAATATATTTTATGCCTTTTTCAACAGGCATATGATTGTTACATTTCATTAATATCCAAGATCTGTGTTGTGTAAATTAACTTCATGTAGAATTATTTTCCTGATTTACAAGTATGTGCTTATGAGGTTTCAAAGGACTGTAATACTAAAAGTGGTTAGGAGCAGCAACTTGCTGCTTTATTTTCTGCCAATCAAGTAATTTGCTAATTTACGAGTTTTCATTGCTATACTTTCCTCATTTTATATGTTAAGTGAATGAATTACTTTTCCTGAAAAGTAAGGCACTCTGGTGAAAATTTATTAGCTTCATCATTGTCCTGAGATATAGAAGGCCATCCAGATTTGGGATAGACACAGTGTATGCTCCTTCTCTTGTGAAGACCTGATAGTGCATGTATCATTTAATATAAATTTCCCCATTAGCCTCAGCAACAGTTAAAATGTCTCCAAAGAGGTTTTCCTCTATTATAGGCCAATTTTCATCCAGACATGTTGCTTTTCCAGATCACTCATTATTTTCATTCTAACATACAAACAGGTGCGCTTAATATACTAATTATTTTGCATGTAGTTCGATGACTGCTTGATGCAGCTGTGTAAAGCTAAGTGCTATACTAAAGCTGACGGGTATTGCTATGCAGTAGTATTCAAATAAGTATAATGCATCAGCTCACTAGTGCTAATTAATAATTGCCTCTTTATTTTTGGACAGACCTCATATTTTGATGCACATTGATTTCACAGTGTACAATATTTCTATATTTTAGAGCCATCGCTGCCTCAGCCCCAATATTACAGTTTACTGGCGTCACTCCTTGTGATAAGTTTGGCAAAGTGGTGACTGCTGACTTTGCCAGAGAATCAAATGAATGTGTGGAAGTTATCAGAAAATCCTGGTCAGCTTTAAACACTGTAACTGCAGATGGTAAGTACTCTATGTTAAAATGCTACATGAGGATAGGCAATTTCTTTGTTTAATGAAGAAAAGAACTGAAAGACTCATATTGTTAATAAATTTTATAACTGAAAATGATATATGATATTTTATGCTTGAAGTATATATGGCCTTTATCCATGCTCAGAAAATACAAGGTGAAGCATTTTTTCTTATTCCCTCATGGAATATATAACTTTTAGTTGTGTAAAGTGAGTATCTGTAGTTACAAAGTGTCAAGGTAATTTGCCTGTAAGTAACTTAGAGATTTATGAAGTGCCCTTTTATCATTGCCCTCACAACGTTGTGCATTAATTTATAGTTTTTGATATATACAGTGACAGTATATCATATATAAGATATAAGAAATATTTCTGCACTGGAAGCCACCAATATTATAGTGGAAAGAGCACTGCTGTGCTTATCAGTGGTGTATCGTGTATATTTCACAGAAAGTATGTGTTCTTTGATGTAGTTATTATATTTAGATTACTTTACCATTTTTTCCTTCGCTGATTATGATTTTTGTTGTCAACAACGTGAGAGTGGCATATGATAATTTTCAATAGTATTTAATATAGGATAGAACTAATGTGGGATTGAAGGTAACACTGCTTAACAGTTGTATAAAATGCTATAAATGCTAAAAGACTTATTGCTTATGCTTCTTTAACAGTATGAAGACATGCATCTTTTTTTACAGATGAAGGTAAAGCATGGCTTAGCAATAGCTGGAAGTTGTGTGACCCACTAAAGAGTGAGAAAAATATCACTGACTTCAAGGATTATTTGTCAAATGTTTGGACCAATTTAGCTATGGTTGATTATCCCTACCCTGCCAATTTCTTGGCTCCACTTCCCGCTTACCCAATCAAGGTAATTCATACGCTGATTCTCCTTGAATGCTTATGTTCATACAGACCATTTCTAAAGCATGACAATATTATTAGCTTCTTATAAGAATAAATCTAACTCAATCAGCCTAATCTCCTAACTGAGTTTGTCAGCAGCCTTGTAGCATTTCTTTAAGCATATCCAGCTTGCCAGTATAATTTCAAGTGTGGATTCCACAAGGGCACTACATTAGAGTTTTGGTCTCTCTGTTGTACTCTTTATTTTAATATCTTACATTATTCTTCTTGTAATAACTGTACAGTACTTTATTCCTTTATCATGTAATATTATATTTTATTTATATATTGTATTATGATGGCTGTTATGTCATTGATGAATTTTTTTTATTTTTAGCATTTGAATCTTTTGAGTATTATTTATCAGATGTAACATGTTACAGATTTCATTATTGCATGTACTCCTTTCCAGCCATAACATTGAGTGAGTGCTATCTTGATTTATGAATTTACATTAGAGGCTTCTTGCAAGATGATGTTCTCGATAATCTCATTGTTATTTGCATCCAAAATAACATATGTACATGATGTATAGTGTATCATTTTGCTGCTTCCAATGTTATTAAATCAAAAGAAATTGGACAATATTCCAAAATTCTTAACCATCAGTGCTTGTCGCTCGTCTATGTATTTTACTTCATTTGAACACAAAGCAATCATTATTGGAACACAAATTCCATTAAAAGTGTCCAACTGGTGTACTATCTTTCTCAAGCTTATGCATAGAATCCTCAGAAGTATTAAATGAAACTATCATTATGGAATTTCTGATTTTTGCATTTTCTTTTAAAAGTATAATGGTTAGTTGTATCAGTTACCTGGAGCAACAGTATAACTATCGCCTATCATTCTACATGAGGTTGCATACATTTCTAATAATACTCACATATATGTTGTTTGTTGTCAGGTTGTATGCAGTCACCTGACTGACTCTAGTAAGGACCAGAGAGCATTGTTGGAAGAGCTGAATGCTGGCTTACAAGTTTACTACAATTACACAGGAGAAGCAAAGTGCCTGAACTTCAATGAGCAAGCAGATGTGAGATTAGATGACAATGGATGGAATGTTCAGGTCTGTAGTTGGTATTGATGAAGATTTATGATTATATTATATTAGCTCATTTACTATGTCATAAGAAGGATAGGTACAAGTTCGTTTGGTTAGATTATATTTATTCCCCTTTTCACAATACATGACTTTTGCAGTAAATTGTCATGGATATGATTTTAACAGCACTTGCTTTTGCTTCCTATGTGTTTTATATGTAATATGTGGTTAATGATTGTATACCATCACAGTTGGAATCAAAATAAATGATAGGATTAGGAATGATCTAGTAAGAGGAACAACTAAATTATAGAAGTGTTTTAAGAAAATTCAAGAAATGAAGCTTCACTGGTTCGGACATGTCATGAGGAGGGATCAGGAGTGTGTTGGAGATGGAGGTGCCAGGTAGGAGGAGGAGACCGAAGAGAAGGTGGATGGAGTGTGTAACAGCTGATATGGAACAAAATGATCTTAACAGTGGATGACGTCAAAAATAGGAATCGTTGGAAACGGCTTTCCAGAAATAGCGACCCCGCATAAGCGGGAAAAGTTTTAGTAGTGGAAGATTGTATTCCATCTATTAATTTTTTTGACAGAGTGGACAATTAGCTAATACATGAGGTTAGGCAAGGGACTTGGCAAAGAATGCAATGTAAGTGTCATTTTACCACTAAGGAAGTATTTATGGAAGATATTTCTCTTTTAATTTTCTAGACCTGTAATGAAATGGTGATGCCCTTCTGCTACGATGGTATCCATGACTTCTTTGAACCAGCTGCTTGGAATTATACCGCATTTGAAGACGAATGCCACAAAAACTATGGCTTAACACCTCAGCCTTTCATGGTGTCTCTTATGTACGGAGGAAGAAACATTAATGCATCCAGCAACATTGTTTTTAGGTTTGTCAACAGAAGTGACTATTATATTTCTATGTTATCAGTGGAAGAAAGGAGATGGTTACATCATCTTTTTATACTAACTGGAATACAATGTTTAAAATTCAGTGATACTGCCTCTTATGGCCTTGGTTAATGGATTTTCAACAGTTTGCTCAAAAGTATTCGCATTAAGCTTGTATTTTGCAAGCAGACAGCAAATCATCGACATTATCCTTCTAGAACATGCCAAAAGAAATGCCTCTTTCTTTGTATAATCTTGTGCTGTTGTAATTCTTTTTTCTATTACTTTCAGCAATGGTTTACTAGACCCTTGGTCTTCTGGTGGTGTCATGTGGAATGTGTCTGACACAGTTGTCTCGGTGATCATTCCTGAAGGGGCTCACCACCTTGATCTTCGTAGTGCTGATCCTCAGGATCCTCAGTCCGTTAAAAACGCCAGAACTTTGGAAAAGCTTCATATCAGACGATGGATCGAAAATTACCACATCCAACAACACTCATTAAATGGAATATAGTAGTTGGTAAATGTTTTTATCATCTTGATCAGATAAAGAGTAAGTTTATCAGCAGTGTACTGATTGATCTTTTATTGAAGGCTGTGAATGGTGGCATTATCAAGTGTTAATACTCACTTCCTTACTTAAAATTCACATACTTCACGCAATAAATTCATGTGACAGGTCAGTAAACTAAAAATGAGTGCTAAAATGATTGAAGTAAATGATATCAATGACAGTCTGATTATAAAATAGTTTTAATACATATTATTACTTCTTAATACTCAAGTTTTAATACTCATTATTACTCTTATACTAAGATATGTAATACAATGTATGTAAAAATCATCTTATGACTATTATTAACATCCTTACTTAAAACTACGAAGCAAGATTATTAATATAATAAGTGATTAGTAATCTACAGTTCTACCTACAAAATATAAACCTGTGTCCCATACATATAGTGTTATGACAGAAGAAAGAAAAAAGTTATGGAGTAATTTAAAAAAAAAATCTATATCAAAAACCATAATCTCAGCATCATCCATTATATTAATATTTTAAGGAAATGGATTATAGACTATAGTGAAAATACAGTTATATACACAGTTCACACTCTTTCGGTTGAGTAACTGTAGTGTTACAAGAGAGACATAATGGTACTGGGGGTCCTCGACTTATGTCAGAATTCTGATCCTGAAATGAGATGTAACCTGAATTTCAGTGTAAGTCTGAACACACCTAAAGAATCACCTATGCTAATGCAGTAGTAAAGTTTCTCCCTTTTCCATATATTTCACTATCTCTAAATTCACTTCCATGGTGAAGGCTTTCATTTTCCACGAAGACCTGTCTTCAGAAGAATCTGCTTTAAGCTTGGGAGACATAATACAGGCCAAAAAAGAAGCAAAATAATTTACGGGAGATGCGTTGTAAGTACAAAACATTGTTACTCGAGGACAGTGTAAACCGAGGACCCCCTGTATAAGAAAGTAATCTATCAAACCTGAACAATTGATATATGGCACCTGAAATATAAATATTCAATAGCTAGGTAAATGTAATTCAAGAGAACTTTCCAAATCACAAAGCCAATGAAATAACTACAGTACTTCATCAATAACTAAATTGAGCAAAGGCTTCCCATGAGTAAACACATTTTTATTTTCATACTTTAAACTTAATCTGAAAATTGCGGGTGGATCATATAAGATCATTTTTAATTTATATTCCCCCCCCCAAATCTAAATAATGCATACAGTGACAAAGTTTCTTAGTCGCAGGACTAAAATCATACACTTATGCAATGAATGATATATACAGTAGTACTAATGAATTAAGAGACTGATTTCATGTGGCTCATGTAAAAATGATTGAAAAAAAAATCTGATAACTCTTGCTTTGCATATCCTGTCCTGCTCTAAATAACCAAAACTTGATAAAAAAAACCCACTCATGAAAGCTTAAAAATATTCTACAGTATTTAGATATTGACTGAATTATGCAAGTTTTTTTTATCACAGGGTGTATGCATTATGGAGTTAATTTAAGAACCAAAGCTATTGGTATATATTTTCATGAATAGATATCATAATAACGTCTGCTTTTTCAGACAATGCATAGTAATATCAAGTGTGTACTGTTATTTCTACACTATCAAATGAGATTCTCCACATTTAGTCTACTCAGCACACAAAGTACGGTATTCAAAATACTTAAATCTGCTCCAACAGACAGAATATTCATTACCACTGCATCAGAATCAGCTGCCTCTGTAGGTAGTATACCCATAAGGGCTAAGTAGCAATGGTATATGATAATGTTCACTGGGATTCTCAATTTCAAATACAATCTGAAAAATAAAAAACAAAATTATATCAGGAAAGTAATATGTTTGGTTATAAATATACATAAATATATATGCATTTAAAATTCAACACATCTTTATTAGTATGTATAATAACGCAGCTTTTTCTCTTACTTTGAAAGTATTTATTCACATAGAGAATATATACCAAGTTTTTGAATTTATTAAATTCTTTAGAAAATGTTTGAGCAGAGAGCCCCGCAAGATATGCTTTGGTTTCCGAACTTAATTTTGTAGAAGTTGCAGTCTTCATTTAGTGTAGATGTACTTTTTACATTGAAAGAAGTTTTCCTTTTGACATCATCTTCAGAAGTTATTATCAGCAAAGTGCAAGCTCCTTGCACAAAACCTCTGTTTCTTTCACATTTGAAAACTAGAGTAATAAAAACTAGCACTATTCTCATAAAACTAAGAGACCTGACAGGATAGAATCTGCCTTCTCAAAGCATGAGAAGAATCTCCACTTTTTTATCCTTCTTTCTTTGTATTTTTCTTATGAAGTTTTCCTTTCTTAGTAAGTGGTCCTTGTGGAGCGTCGTTTAGTTTTCTTTGAAAAATAAAGAATGCTCAACAATCTTGGTTTATGACAGGGTCATCATGAATTACAGTCCCATGTCTGGACTTTTGTACACTTATTAATATTGATATTTATTAACATTGGCTTGATATTAATTACAAAACTTTCTCAGTTTCCTCATTTATAACAGTCTTATTTTTTCCTTCTTCAGGTATACTGAAAAGCTTAATTTTTCTTCACAGTGTTTTATTTACACTCCCCGATTATCTTTTCATTTTTCTTTTATATAATATTGTCATGCTTATTTTAGTTAGGATTACATCCAAAAATACAGTTTACAATTGGGTTAAATTAGATTTCTACCAAAGGAGGAAGATTCCCAGCTTCAGAGGCTACATAAATTGCAATTTTTTCCGCTAATCTGATCACTGACCTAAAATAAGCCATTTGTTCTAAATATATAGTCATCCTTGGGAGATTATTATGCGATGATAACGTCCAGAATTTCACCATTCTTATCAGTAACAATAATAGTTTCACCAAACAGCAAGAATAGTCAACAAACACTACCAGAATGGATGCGCAGTACAGGAGATATTCTGTTATATCCAGAATTTAAAATTTACGAAGTTGTTATCCAAGAGTAAGAAATACTATTAGCCTTAACTAAGAATAAAGTAACGGTAAACTCACCTCAACATATGGATAAAATCCTTTTGTATTATGTTGCTTGAAGTAATCAGCAGTATCAAAAAACATCTTGTAAGTCCCATTGGTGAATTCTTCCTGGGTCAAAAACTGCCCAGCACGTCCATCATGGTTTGTTATCCTGAATTATAAAAGTTTCATACTATGAATAATAAACGCACATACAACTAAAGATCAGTATTTAAATATATGGATATCCAAATAATTTTACACATTATCATAATAATATACCATCAGTGATAGGAAGAAAAATGAGGGAATATATTAGGATAATGAATGAGAGCATATTCCAAGGCGACAAAACATCAGAGCACATATATATTTGACAACATTGTATATCAATTTTACATATTATTTTTATAAACATTATTATAATTTATTTGGAGTATCATCACTGAAGATATCACAGAACACTTACTTTTTCACAACCTCTTGCCAACTGCTACCAATCAACTTGTGGAGAGAGATTTTCATATTGCCAGCTGGTCTACCGCTGGAAGTGTCCAGTATATGACAAGTGAGTGGATTACCGGCCATAGTTGATTTTGCTGGCACCTGTATGACCTCCTGAAAAACGTATTCATGTTGTAAAGCTGCTGATAATTTCGGTTTGTAATTACTCAAGTATTCTATTCATTGAATGACCCTTGTAAAGCTGCTGATAATTTCGGTTTGTAATTACTCAAGTATTCTATTCATTGAATGACCCTATAACTGTTTTATTCCACTTTTTTTTTGTAGTTTACAGTTTTGCGGGCCATGCCGTTCAACAACCTCACCCCTCCGGTCAAGTAAGAAGTTTGACTTTAACCTGTATGATGGGGGAGTTCCAGGAGGGCGAAGCCCCCCTGGCTAAGAGGTCAGGTAGGTATTTTTAGTTAGGATAGTAAAAAATTATCTCGTATGCCAATTGTCGCCATTTTTGTTGTGTATTCATCCGCCAGTTCTCTAGTTAGAGCCTAGCGCCATCTATTGGTAGGTTTTGAACATTGGTATGGCCCGCAAAACTGTAGGTGTCCGCACTTTTATTTTTAAGAGTACCATACCAAGGGTTTTCTCTGGTTAAAAAAAAAGTATTTAACTGAATTTTACAGAAAAAATTTACTCTATAAATAAAGCTATAACCTGGTTATTTTTTTTTTATTTACTGAAACTAATATCTTTTCTGCGACTGTTTGTATTGTATATTGGTAACCTTTAAACCAGTCATAAAAGATTCAATAACAACACTCAGTCAAGGTCGCTCTTGAATTACAGTTCCAAGTTAAATAAAATTTGAAGACGTGAGATTTCCTTCAACACGGTCAGATTCTAACCAAGTTTAGTTTCT
>JAXCGZ010015446.1:0-5000 GCA_037179515.1 Halocaridina rubra | reverse complement strand
ATAATAATAATAATAATAATAATAATAATAATAAATACTATCATTATTATCATTACAACTATTATTATTTTTATTATCATTATTAAAAATAGAATATGAAGCAAAATATAACAACAGTTAAAAAAAACCGCCAACACATTTTATATTAAAAATTATGTTTCTTTGTTTCGTCATTGGTTCAGAGTCTCGAATGTAACATATCCTCCCATTAATTATTACTGTTAGTATATCTATCATAATTATCATTAAGAAGTATTTCTGGAGAATAATATGTCAATATAATTATATGTGAATAAAGTAAAAGGCGTTTAGGAGGAGGAGTCTAGAAGGGGGGGGGGAGAGGAAGGGGTTGAATGAGGAGAAGGTATCTATTGTGATCACTGGAGATTTCGATGCAACCAAAGAGTGATCCAAATATCTCGCGCCGTCTGCAAAGAAAAAACAATGAGTGACAGTATGAGTGGCTCAAGTGGTAGCGTCCGCGACTCTGAGGCGTCAGGTCGAGGGTTCGCGTCCCATCACGGCCTAAGGTTAGCAAGGGCATGCACTCAGGGTAACGATTACATCTGTCAAAACAAGTCCGTCGCAAGAAGGCAACCGTCCTAGCTCTTAGTAGAAAAGGGAGTCCGTGGCGTAAAACCAGAATAGTGACAGTAATAGAATACTGCAAATACATATTAATATTAACACTGGATGTACCTCTTCTCTCGGGCTCTTCTATATACCATATAAATTCGGCCACTTTTCACCGATATAGATAAAACTTGTACACCCTCAAGCTGATGGTAACAAAATGTTATTAGAAATCTCAGCTTAGTTCTAAAATATATATATTCTTTATGCAGTTTTAACACTCTTAGTACATTCCTTCCATGCTACTCTCTCTCTCTCTCTCTCTCTCTCTCTCTCCTCTCTCTCTCTCTCTCTCTCCTCTCTCTCTCTCTCTCTCTCTCTCTCTCTCTCTCTCTCTCTCTCTCTCTCTCCATTTGAACACACCATCTTCTCAGTTAATGGTTTGAATCAATAAGCAAAAATACATTAAGATACTGAATAATCAAGGACAAAAACCTTTTTCTAGTAATGCTTAATGAATTAATTTTTTTTTCTAAATTTGTAAAAAAAAAAAAAAAAGGACCTTTGAGTCGCTAAGAGGTGTCAGAGAGAAGAGGGATCAAGGGACGGTGCTAATTTAATGAATGATCTACAAGCCAAATGTGATATGATTAACATGACTACTAAATTGTGTGATCTACATGTTGAGAAAGTGAGCTGTGTTAGCAGTTCCTAATATATATATATATATATATATATATATATATATATATATATATATATATATATATATATATATATATATATATATATATATATATATATATATATATATATATATATATATATATATATATATATATATCGTAAGATAACCTAACCTTCAACTTTGATGTAAAACTCTTTCTCATGTTGACTACTTGAAATGAGGGCTATGATCCATCTTTAAATAAACTGGCCATGCTACTAAACAAAGTTTAAGGAAAACTCCCATTCAGTGAGTTAAAGATTTTAAATACCACAAGATAAACAAAATGCATTTTTAAAATACCCTCAAAATTCACCCAAAATTTTCCACTCATTTTAATCCATATTTAGATGTCATAAATAATTGCGATCATCTTAATTTTAATCCGTCATTAAGAATATGATTTTATGATATTTTCTAAGTGCAAAACACACAAGTAAAACTGCTATGCATATCACACAACAACAAAATTCATATATGTAGATCACATATTAAAGTAACACCAGAGAGATAGCCTGCACTTATAAACATATTACATACATGCATACACACACAGACGCCTACTCACAGACACACGGACAATTGCTAATCGAAAAAATAGTGAATGCTCAATACATGTGGTTTTATGGGAAAATATGATAGGTGTTACTGAGGAAAACATAGAATATAAGCAGACTTACTGACGGGGAGCTACGAGCATTTGGTCGATACAATTAAGTAAGCGCGCACACACGCACATATTAGATGAAAAGAAAAGGGTGGGCGGGGAACAAGACTCAAACGAAAGAACACGTGGATACAAGGCTCGGATAAACCTTCCTATTTCAGGATCTTATTCTTGTACATCTTCCCCAAGGAAAAAAATTCATACTAGGAAGCAGTTGTTAATCCCTCCCACCATACCCAGACATTCATGTCATCACAGGCTCCTCCTAAGACAACAAAGAATAGGAAGGTTATGCTCTTTCTCCATAAGGAGAAAAAAACACTCATATGTGTGTGTGTGTATGTATGTATCTATCTTTGTATATATATGCTTTTTATCTCATATTTTAATAAGGATATTTCTCTCAAAAGGTCTTATTTTTTTTTTACTATGATTTTTAATTCCTCTGGCCCCCTATGAGAATGTTTGTTTATTATTCCTACTATAATTGTTCTTTTAATGTATATAATTTCTGCTTGAGAAGGGGTCCAGCTAGGAACTGAAATATAGATCAATTTTCCATGTGTTATATCAGTGATGAGCTTCGTAAATAGATAAATATATATATAGTAATCATAAGTCCTAGGTTCGAGTCCCGGTCGGGGTAAAAAATTATTCATATATATATATATATATATATATATATATATATATATATATATATATATATATATATATATATATATATATATATATATATATATATATATATATATATATATATATATATATAAATTTCTTCATGTATTTATTTTCTCGTTTTTGTTTTCGCATTTAAAAATATTTATTAATCAAATCTATGAGTGTACAGTATTAAGAATGAGATTTACTTACTAAGTTATTTATCTTACTAGGGATTAACTTAATTCCAAATGTTAATTATATTTTACCATTTTATCTGTTTAAAAAGGATCTTTTTTGTTCAATAAAAGTTTGACTGGATTTATATAATTCATGCGTAATCACCCGACCTTCTGAGGTCATGTTGTATACAGTATTTCTCTTTCTGCCAATGTTTCATTTTGTACTCACTTGTGATTGAGAAAGGGTCCATCTAGGTCCCGAAATATAGAGATGCTTTATATAAATTGCATTACTACACTCAGGGTAACCATTACATCTGCCAAACAAGTCCTTAGCAAGAAGGCAACCGTCCTAGCCCTTAGTAGAAAAGGGGGTTCGTGACGTAAAACCGAATCCAATCCATCACTGCTGGGCTACGTTATTGTTTGATTCTGCATTTAACAGGTCATTTTCAAAGCCTATTTTCAGACTTTACTGTTTGTTGTTTGGAATAATGAATATAGCTTTCGCTGAATTGATATTTATTTATTTCTATAAATAAGTAATTTCTTACGTATTCCTCTATTTATTTATCTGAAAATATTTCATTGGAAAACAGAAAACATCCCAAAAGATCTGTTAGAATATATTGACATACATGAGATTCAAGACGCCGTTATGCATGTAATAAACAAGTAGTCACCGTGGCTCAAGCGGTGGCGTCCGCGACTTTGAGGCGTCAGGTCAAAGGTTCGCGCCCCGTCACGGTCTGAGGTTAGCAAGGGCATGCACTCAGGGTAACAATTACATCTGCCAAAACAAGTCCTTCGCTAGAAGGCAACCGTCCTAGCTCTTGGTAGAAAAGGGAGTCCGTGACTTAAAACCGAAACAAGCATGCAATATACAAACTGAGAGATATAATTATTGACATTTTCATTTATTTATATATTCACACTCATCATGATCTTGTTGACGTAAAGATGAAGTTTATTTTTTTTTCTTTGGCAAGATCTCTCTCTCTCTCCTCTCCTCTCCTCTCTCTCTCCTCCTCTCCTCTCTCTCTCTCTCTCTCTCTCTCTCTCTCTCTCTCTCTCTCTCTCTCTCTCTCTCCTCTCTCTCTCTCTCTCTCTCTCTCTCTCTCTCCTCTCTTTCCTCTCTCTCCTCTCTCTCTCTCTCTCTTCGTGTGTGTGTGCGAGTGTGTATGTGTATGTTAGCGTGTGTCTATTTTCTTTTTATTTTGTGTATTTCCCTTATTCATTCAAGTCTATCCCTATCCTTCTATCTATCTATCTATCTATCTATCTATCTATCTTTCGATCTATCTATCTATCTATGTCTATCTTTCTATCTATCTATCTCTATTTTCCTTAATCATTCAGCTTCTCAAATTTCGCGATCAGTATACTTCTGCAGCCTGCTTTGAATATTCCATTTCTTAGGCAACCTGCAGGTGCCTCAATCGTTGAGGAAAACGCGGGCTGGAAATTCCCCCTGCTGGTCAGGTATGACCCCTGACTTTAATAAGCAGAAAAGGTGGGACAGACCTCTCGGTTCTTTCCAGTAAGGAAATCCATTTTTCCAAACTTTCCAATCAGCTACATAAGAACATAAGAATAGGGGACACTGCAACATGCCTAATGGCACACACGAGGCAGTTCCATTTTTGAATGATATTTTCAGCATGTCTAACCTATTCTATTCTACTCTACTTATTTATTCTATTTTTCTTTTTATGATTCTTTTAATACATCGTGGATTACCTACATTTCTGTGTGAATATATTGTGCGTTTCTTCTATAGGCAAAGCTGAAGAGACTCTGGATTCTTGAGGGAATCCAGTCGTCCACTCATCTGTCACTTCCAGATCTCGATGGCTTACCCCTGTTTTTTTATTTTTTATGATTGTGACACCAGCACGGGCATAAAATTATCTGCTATAGCGGGCCTACTCACGAAGAAAACATAAAAAGAAACATGGACGGGGAGTGCTGTGACTTGGCAGATGCGAAGGGATAAAAATGTGCATAGTAGACATTGATTATATTCTGTGCGTCTTGACAATCAAGTTGCCATTTTCCTGTAGGCGGAACCGTAAAAATATTCTTGATTCTTTTCCCATGAGGACATCCACTCTCCCACTCACATTTTCCCATGGCTTGCTTCCGTTTATTCTAAATGATCATATAGAGTTTTCAACTTATTATGCTTCTC
>JAXCGZ010015445.1:67500-80135 GCA_037179515.1 Halocaridina rubra | reverse complement strand
CCTTATTGAATTCTCCTGTGTTGCATCATTTTTCTTATTGAATTTCCCTGTGTTGCATCATTTTTCTTATTGAATTCTCCTGTGTTGCATAATTTTTTTTATTGAATTCTCCTGTGTTGCATCATTTTCCTTATTGAATTCTCCTGTGTTGCATCATTTTTCTTATTGAATCTTCCTGTGTTGCATCATTTTCTTTATTGAATTTTCCTTTGTTGTTTCCTTTCATTATTGAATTCTCTTATGATGCACTATTTTATATTTTGAATTCTCCCGTGTTGCATCATTTTTCTAATTGAATTCTCCTGTGCTGCATAATTTTCGTTACTGAATTTCCTGTATTGCATAATTTTCCTTATTCAATTTCCTGTGTAGCAGCCTTTTTCCTTATTGAATTTTCCTGTTTCATTCTCTTCCTTATTGAATTTTTCTGTGTTGCATAATTTTCCTTATTGAATTCTCCTGTGTTTCATCCCTTTCCTTATTAAATTTACCTGTGTTGCATCATTTTCCTTATTGAAGTTTCTTGTGTTTCAATCTTTTCCTTATTGATTCTCGTGTGTTTCATAATTTTCCTAATTGAATACTCCTGTGTTGCAGCCTTTTCCTTATTAAATTCTCCTGTGGTGCAGCCTTTTCCTTATTGAATTCTCCTGTGTTGTAGCCTTTTCCTAATTGAAGTCTCCTGGTTTGCATCCTTTTCCTTATTGAATTTTCTTGTGTTGCAGCCTATTCCTTATTGAATTCTCCTGTGTTGGAGCCTTTTCCTTATTGAATTTTCTGGTGTTGCATCCTTTTCCTTATTGAATTTTCTTGTGTTCTATCCTTTTCCTTATTCAATTCTCCTGTGTTTCATCATTTTCCTAATTGAATACTCCTGTGTTGCAGCCTTTTCCTTATTTAATTCTCCTGTATTGCATCCTTTTCCTTATTGATTTTTCTTGTGTTGCAGCTTATTCCATATTGAATTCTCCTGTGTTGTTGCCTTTTCCTTATTGAATTCTCCTGTATTTCATCCTTTTCCTTATTGAGTATTATTGTGTTACCTCCTTTTCCTTATTGAATTCTCCAGTGTTGCATACAGTAACCGTAGCAGAATACGAGAACACAGCAAACACAAAATAACAACTCAAGGCTCAAAGTAAACCAAAATCTTTCTTTAAAATTTTTATTCACGTTACATAACAAAATCAGTACTTGTTTACGATGGCAATGAAATAGTAAAAACGAGTTTTTAAAAAGATTGAATGATAATTATCTGAAGACTTTTTTTTTTTAGACCCTAATGAGAGACTTTTAACTACGTCGAATGGACTCTTAACTACGTCGAATGGATCCTACTGATAAAAATCAAAGACCAAGTAACAAAGATAGTTCACTTCACACATTTATTTTCATTTATTATTATTATCATTATCTTCTTCAGTCGTTGTTAGAGGTCCAATTTCTTAAACAGTGTAAACCTATGATACCATATTGCTATTTAGCTAGACACACAAATGTGTGTGATGCGGTTTTGTGTATGGCTAGTATCCCGTACGGGATCCTATGCCCTATTTCTTAAACAGTGTAAACCTAGGATACCATATTGTTAGTTAGCTAGACTTACAAATAGATTTCATAAACGCATCTGACGGGGTTCTATGTATGGCTTGGATCCCGTGCGGGATCCTAGCCATACACAGAACCGCGTCAGATGCGTTTATGAAATCCATTTGTGTGTCTAGCTAACTAACAATATGGTATCCTAGGTTTACACTATTTAAGAAATTGGGCCAAAATCTGCAGGAGGATTTGCGTCTTGTATAGGTCACGAATGAGTCTTAAAAAAAATCTTTAAAAGATAGCTTGTTGTTATTGTCTTTTGAAGCCCTTGAAATATCCCAAAGAGTTTGGTTCAAGATGGTTGGAGTTTGAGTCAGGATAAATATAAAACAACTTTTATTGTCTGCTTCAATGAGTCAAAACAAATAAACTTTTTGTCTTTGTTTATTGTCTTGTTTAATCACAAAAACATTCTGGTGTGTTTGGTTTAGTTATAAGTAAGTTTTGAGTCGGAAGATATTCAAAATAACACTTTCTTATCTTTTTCAGTCTTGGAATATGAAGGACAATTTATTCAAAACAAACCTAAAATTACGTTTTTGTTATCGCTGTTAGTTATTATCAAAACATGCCAAAAGGTTTAGTTAAATATTAGGTTGTGTCCAAGTTAAAACATATCCAAAACATTACTTTTTGCTAATAACTTTTCAAGGCCAAACATTACATTTTGCTAATAACTTTTCAAGGCCAAACACTACTTTTTGCTAATATCTTTTCAAGGCCTAAAATCATACTAGATGTTTTCGTAAATAAGTTGTGTCTTGAGTCCATTAAATCAAAGACTTCACTGTTTTTATTGTCTGTTTAAGTCTTTCAAACATGCGAAAGGTTTAGCTTAGGTATCGGCTTAAGAACAGAAATATAGATGTCTGAGGACATTTATATACACAAAGAAATAACTTTTCTAGAAGATTTGTATTTTTTGGAGAATACCCAGATGGCTTGTATATATTTACCCATAAAGGAAATCTATAATTCTCCTTTTAAATTATTTAAATATATATAGAGAAAAGCTGAAGGAATTTCTTAAATTTGGCAATTTACTAAATGACACCTTTCTCTCACGTGTTAACTAAATACAGTTTTGTAGATTTTTTTTAATGATTGTGACACCAGGACGGGCAAAAAAAAATAAAATCTGTCCTCATCGGGCCTGGGCACAAAGAAAACATAGAGAGAAACAGAGATGGAGAGTGAATTGTGACTTGTCAGATGTGAAGGGATAATAAGACATGTGCAACGAATATCCAAGAATATTCGGTGGTGATGTAGGCATAGAAAGAGAGCCGCAACTTAGGACATTAGCAAGATAAATAGATTTTAAGTACGTTTATTTGGCTAAAATTGACTACTTATATCGGCAGTGGAACGTTTCACCTTGGCACGTTTCTAAATGTTTTTTGTATTGTCTTAACGTTTGTAGCGAATATACAGTATGAAGATGAAGACGTTTCTATAGAGATAATCTAGATATAGGAACTTATTCATATTTAAGGATTCTGGGTAATTTAGAGAGAATCAAGAGAGTTAGAGTATTAGAAGGTAAGTAAATAAACCTTATTGATATTTGACAAATCTAGGTATTATTAGATATCAAAAAGTGTGTGACTAAAGATTAGAAGATTAAATAAAGTTATTCATATCTAGAGAATTTCGGAGGGTCGGGATTTTTGATAGAATCTAGGTATTTTTGAGAGAGCAAGAAAGGGGTAAAAGAATATTGGAAGATAAATAATTAAAACAAACTTTTTTAATATTTAGAGAATTTTTTTTTATTGAAAGAACAGTAAATGAGTTAGAAGATATTAGAAGAACATAATGTGTTCATAAGAATTTAGGATAGGATATTGGTTAACGATAGCGACCCCACATGAAAATGGAAAAAAGATGATAAGATAGGTAAAAGGTCTTATGAATTTTGCAATGCAGTGAATCTCTGGGCAATTTCTTAAATGAGAATGTTTTAATTTTCGAGCAGTTTTGAAGTAAAAAAAAAATATGTACAGATAGACATATCACCGCTCACGAAGTAAATTATTCACATTATAAGAACACTAATACTTTTTGAGAAAATCTAAAGATCTTATTTTAATTGCAGCCTTACTTAGCTATATCCTAGGTTATATATTTTTTTAATAAGTGTCACCTGATACAGTGTTATGTATCTGGAGGTAGTTTGGCAGCAATAACTTATTTCTGATACTTTGGCCCGATTTCTTAAACAGTGTAAACCTAGGATACCATATTGTTAGTTAGCTAGACACACACAAATGGATTTCATAAACGCATCTGACGCTGTCCTGTGTATGGCTAGGATCCCGTACGGGATCCTAGCCATACACAGGACCGCGTCAGATGCGTTTGTGAAATCCATTTGTGTGTGTCTAGCTAACTAACAATATGGTATCCTAGATTTACACTGTTTAAGAAATCGGGGCCATTGTCACTTAATACAGTCTTGTAGAGTCTGGAGGTAGTTTGACCGAAGTAATTTATCTCTGAAACTTGATCTTTGATAACACTAATTATTAATGGCAGCATTTTGTTTATCATTCAGCCTTCTCTATGTGACTCATGCAAATCTAACAGAATAAAAGTTTGTTTGTTTGTTTTTTGTTTTTATAACTGGCCCTTATAGCTATTTTTCCCCTTATTCTTATTGATATTTAAAACCTTTAATATCTTATGATTACCTGACCATGAAACTTTTTCTTAATGAAATCCAACATAGAGATTGACTATCTTATGATTACCTGACCATGAAATTTTTTCTTAATGAAATCCAACATGGAGATTGACTATCTTATGATTACCTGACCATGAAATTTTTTCTTAATAAAATCCAACATAGAGATTGACTATCTTATGATTACCTGACCATGAAAATTTTTTTCTTATGAAATCCAACAGAGAGATTGACTATCTTATGATTACTTGACCATAAATTTTTTTCATATGAAATCCAACATAGAGATTGACTATCTTATGATTACTTGACCATGAATTTTTTTCATATGAAATCCAACATAGAGATTGACTATCTTATGATTACCTGACCATGAATTTTTTTCTTAATGAAATCCAACATAGAGATTGACTATCTTATGATTACCTGACCATGAATTTTTGTCTTAATGAAATCCAACAGAGAGATTGACTATCTTATGATTACCTGACCATGAAAATTTTTTCTTATGATATCTTATGATTACCTGACCATGTTTTTTTTTCTTAATGAAATCCAACATAGAGATTACTGTCTGAGAATTGTATGAACCCTATAGATAAAGCAATCAAATATTAAATAGTTAATATGAATATGGAAGAGATCATATTTTTGGACATGATAAACTTGGCTCTCTCATGAGCAGTGCCATTATTCGGATGTTTGTTTTCCTTAGGCAGTATCAGGCTGATGGCATTAATTATAAAGGATGATGATAAAAGTCACGGGTAAAGAATAAGTGGATTAAGAACTGACTTAGAGTAAATAACATGAATGAAAAATAATGCACTTTTATCTGCCAGTGATTGATATCATCAGCTATTTAAATATCTATATGGATGAACATCAAAGGACTTCAATAGACTCTTTCTCATCTAAGCCTTCCCCACACTTAACATCATTCATCAACACTCACTTATACACATTCACAGGCGCACAAGAACATTTTAGCATATATGACACGGGGAGGGTTCTTTTTTTACTATTTTTCTGTACTGAACATGATACACAGTTTATTAGTGGGACGTTGAACGATGAATGACCAGACCGCAATCTGATACTTTGACCTGTTTAATGTCAGGGTATCGATTAATGGCCCTGACTAAGACTCCAAGACCTCTTTCGACTACCCCGAATGCTCTCTCGCATATTTTTCCAGGGTTGTCTCTGGTGTAGATCAAGAATTGCGCTCCTTGGGCGTCTCCTTTCCACCACAAGCCCTCGACTGTGCCAGCAGTCCAAGGGCGTTTATACTCCCCTCCAGTGGTCAAACCTCTAACCAGTGCCATACCCCCTTCACCATCATCCATCTCATAGTCACCTCCCCAAACACCTTCCATGGCTTGACCTTTGTGCCTGGCCCACAGGAGGCTCGTGTGGGCGTAGGAGTGATTCTTCTCACCAGTGCAGAGAAGAGCAAAATTTCTTGCGCGAGGTGTGTCTGGAGCGAGTAGAACATGGAGTCGTCCAAGTGTAGAACCTCCAGCACTTAATTCCAAAAATGTCAGTGTTGAGGATTTTTCAGAGAGAGAGAGCACGTCCCTGTACTGAAGGACAAAACGAAGTATTACAGAGATTTTAATTTTTGAGAGAGAGGAAATCTTAGATATATGATTGGTGCATATTTTTGCAAACTTAATATTTTTTTAGGAATTTATCTATTTCTAGTCAACATATTAATCGATATTTTTAGTTATGTCAGAAATTATTATTATTTTTTTTAATTTTAAGTTTTATTTTACATGTACAACTATAAACATGTACTTTCATTAGTACATTAATACGCCTTTTGTGCCACTAAGTACTGCTTTTACACTTTAGACATATAATATATAACAAAAAACGTCAACTAACAAAAGTTGATTATAATTAGAGTATCTTTTAGGCGACTGCAGACTGATAAATAAGAGACTTAATATTTGAGATAAAAATATTATAACTGTTTGATATTTTAGGTTTGCCCTTGGCTATAAAGTATAAGCGTAGATTAGCAGATGTATGGGGACCACAGTGGCGTAAAACTTAAAATTCTCGACTCAAGAGATAAGAAACCCATTAATGAACCTACCGCGGGTTGTTAAGAAGGGCATCTGCCTGTGTCCACCACCAATTGAGAATAGATAGTGGAACAAACACTTAAATAAAAAGAGGTTAATGAATCCATCGCGGGTTGTTAGGAAGGACATCTGCCTGTGTCCACCCCAATTTGAGAATAAGTAGTGGAACAAACACTTAAGAAAAAAAGAGGTTGATGAACCCCACGCGGATTGTTAGGAAGGGCATCTGCCTGTGTCCACCCCTAATTGAGAATAAATAGTGGAATAAACACTTAAGAAACCCGTTCATGAACCCACCGCGGGTTGTTAGAAAGGGCATCTGCCTGTGTCCACCCCGGATTGAGATTAAATAGTGGAACAAACACTTAAGAACCCTGTTAATGAACCCACTGCGGGTTGTTAGGAAGGGCATCTGCCTGTGTCCACCCCTAATCGAGAATAAATTATGGAACAAACACTTAAAGAAACCTGGTAATGAACTCACCGCGGGTTGTTAGGAAGGGCATCTGCCTGTGTCCACCCCTAATTGGGAAGTTTAAAAAAAAAAAAAAAGTTGAGATGCTTACCTCCAGGGTATAGGCATCAGCTGGGGGCGATTTGGCCTCTAAGTGATGCATATATAAATAATCTCCTTTGACAGTAAATTTGGCACTTCTTAGGCATCCCTGGTCGAGATGAATGGCATAGACTCTCCTCTGCTTGACTAAGGCCTTCACGGGCTCGCTCATCTCTTGAAGTCTCTGAGGCTGAAAATGAAAATAAAATATCAATATTTTGGATATTCACTGCGAGAATGGTATCAGTAGTCACCGTGGCTCAAGCGGTAGTGTCCGCGACTCTGAGGAGTCAGGTCGAGGGTTCGTGCCCCGTCACGGTCTGAGGTTATATTCATTGCGAGAATGGTATCAGTTGTCACCGTGGCTCAAGCGGTAGCGTCCGCAACTCTGAGGCGTCAGGTCGAGGGGTCGCGCACCGTCACGGTCTGAAAGCAAGGGCATGCACTCAGGGTAAGGATTACATCTGCCAAAACAAGTCCTTCGCAAGAAGGCAACCGTCCTAGCCCTTGGTAGATAAGGGAGTCCGTGACGTAAAACCGGAACAATTGCGAGAATGGTATCCGTAGGTTCATTATTGAAAACAGGACAACTAATTATTTTTGGGGGCCCACAGTAGCTCAGTCGTAGCGCCCGCGAGTCGGGAGTCGACTGATGCGGGTTCGAGTACACCGTGGGACGTTACGGAGGACATCCAGTCTGTCTGTCCCCCCTCATTCATGGGAACTAATTGTGACACAGAACAGCATACATAAAATAATAATATCAGTGTTTACAGTTTTTTTTTTTTTTTTTAAGAGTGTGACACCGGGACAGGCAGAAACCGCCCTCATCAACAAAGGCCCGGGCACAAGAAAAAACCAAGACGAAGGAAAAGAAAAAGGTTAAGGGCAAGGCAGAGATGAGGTAAAGTCACACAAAGGAAAACGACAGACAGAAAAAACAGTCAAAGTAAAGAGGACCCAGAGATATGGAGGACTAGGCTCTGAGATGACGATAGATCTGCTTTTTGAAGGATGAAAGGTCATAAGAACTAGGAAAGACAGAAGGAGGAAGAGAGTTCCAGAGTCTGGAGGTAGATGGGAAGAAGCAGTCACTGCACCGACCAATCCGCGAGCTACAAATCTCGACACAGTATCTGTGAGATGAGGTCGCTTGGCGAGTGTTACGCGGCCTCGGCAGTGGAGGAGGGATGCAACTCGCCAACTCATCAGAGCAGCGATGGAAGTAGTAGCGATAGAAAAGCGAAAGGGAAGATACCTTACGGCAAAGAGAGAGAGAATCCAGGTTAGAAGTAAGAGAAGGATCATTAATGAGTCTGACTGCCTTAGATTCAACCCTATCAAGAAGATAAGTAAAGGAAGAAGCACCCCAGATGTGTGAGCAGTATTCTAAGCAGGGGCGGATAAGACCTTTGTAAATTTTAAGTAACTGCAGTGAGGAAAAGTAATAACGAAAACGAAACAAAACCCCCAATTTTTTGGATGAAGATTTAGAAATTTGGATTATGTGATTCCTCCAAGACAAGTTAGAGGCTATATGGATTCCTAATATATTGATAGAGTTAAGAGGGTAAATTTCATTAGTTTCGAAGACAATAGGGTTATCAGGAGGAGAAGAAGATAAAGAGATAGCCAGAAACTGTGTCTTGGAGGCATTGAATTTAACTAAATTTTGAGTGCCCCATTCAGATACTCTCTGCAAATCGGAGTTAAGAGTAGAAGAAAGAGTGATACGAGACTGATTACGAGTAACAGATGAAGGTTGTGAAGAAAAGGCAGAGGAAAAGTGAAGGGTAGAATCATCGGCAAAGGCATGAAGAAGAGACGAAGATGGGGATTGTAGAAGATCATTGATGAAGAGAAGGAAGAGAGTAGGTGAAAGAACAGAGCCCTGTGGAACACCACTGGAAACAGAGAAAGGGCTAGATGTCGCGCCATCAACAACTACTGATATAGAACGGTCAGTAAGAAAACTGGAAATCAGAGAACAGAAAGAAGGGGTAAAGCCATAGGCAGGGAGTTTGGCCAACAGAGCCTTGTGCCAGACTCTGTCAAAAGCCTTAGAGATATCAAGGGCGACGACAAAGGATTCCCCATAGTTCCTCAGAGAAGATGACCATACATGAGTAAGATAGGACAGGAGATCACCAGTGGATCTTGCCTTGCGGAAGCCGTACTGGTGATCGGAGATAAGTGAGTTAGATTCGAGGCGTTTCAAGAAGTGAGCATTGAGCAAAGTTTCGAAAACTTTAGCAATAGAGGAGGTTAGAGCAATAGGTCGGTAGTTAGAAGGAATAGAGCGGTCACCCCTCTTAGGAACAGGTTGAACTAGAGCATGCTTCCAAGATGAAGGATAGATACTGGTTGACAGAATGAGGCGAAAAAGACGGCAAAGCACGGGAGCCTGTTCATCTGCAAACTCCTCAAGGAACCTTGCAGGGATACCATCGGGACCAGATGCCTTGTTTGTCTTTAGTGAGCGAAGAACCTTATGAACTTTGCGTGAAGAAAGGATAAGGGAGGGCATAGGGTTAGAGAGGGGAAAAGACTGAGGAACAGGTGCGCTGGAATCGTTGATAGAAGAGTTGGCAGAAAAATGAGAGCCAAAGAGAGTGGCTTTGTCACTGGGAGAGCAAGCTATAGAACCATCAGAACGAATGAGAGGGGGAAAGCTTGAGTTACAGAAGTTTTTGGAGAGGTTTTTGGCTAAGGACCAGAAGCATTTGTCAGTGGGAGAGGAGTTAAGGTCATCAACTTTCCTTCTTATAAAGGAAGCCTTAGACCTTCGAATCTGAGCTGTACAGCGATTCCTAGCTATAATAAAAGCAGAGCGAGTTAAATCGGAAGGAGAGGCTTGGTAAGATCGGTGAGCCTGATTCCTAGCCTGGATAGCCATGGAGCAGGCACGGTCAAACCAAGGTTTAGGGGGAGAGAAAGTTTTTGTAGAAGAGGGGATGTACGCCTCCATTCCCGCGGTCACGATCTCAGCAACTTTTACAGCTACCCAATCAGGGTTGCGGGACCGAAAGCAGTAGTCATCCCATGGAAAGTCAAAGAGAAAGTTACGCAAATTTTCATATTGAGTTCGCTCAAAGTGCCAAAGGCGGCGTTGAGTAGGAGGGATTGGTGGTGGGGGAGCGAAAATGGAAGAGACAGAGATCAAGGAGTGGTCAGATTTACCAAGAGGGGAAAGCACGGAATAAGAGTAGTTTGAAGGGTTAGAGGTAAAAAAAAGGTCAAGAGTGTTAGCAGCATGTTCGTGACGATCAGGAACACGAGTAGGATGTTTGATGATTTGCTCCAGATCGTGAGTAATAGAGAAAGCAAGAGCCTCGCTTCCTCCCACATCAGTGTGAGAAGAACGAAGCCACTCACTGTGGTGTACATTGAAGTCTCCAATGTAGAGAACTTCAGCATGTGGGTGAGAAAATAGCAAGGACTCATGGCACGAGGAGAGATATTCAAAGAAAGACACAAACTCGGTGGAGTTTGGAGAACAGTAGCAGAAGCAAAGGATGATAGTGGTAGTGGAGAGATAGACTTTTAGCCAGAGAACATCAAAGTCAGGAGATTCAAGGTCCATGAGCCTCACAGTAGGAGTGTTAATGTTACAGTAAGCACAGACCCCACCTTTGGAACGAAAACGAGTATACAGATTATAGTGGGAGATTTGGAAAGGGTCAGTGGAAGCATGTATAGACAACTGGGTTTCAGATAGGAGGAGGAGGTTAGGGAGGAAAGTGCCCAAGTGCTGTTCCACAGACGGAAGATTAGAGTTCAGCCCACGAATGTTTGAATAGTGAAGAGTGAAAGAAGCAGATCTATTAGGAGGTGCAAGGTTACGAGCAGAACCATTACTACCACCAGGCGTGTCTGCCCTCAAGCCAATGGTGGAGTCAACACGAACCCCGGAGATTCTTCGCACCCCACTATGCCGGGTACTGGGGGCCATTAGTTGTGAACCTTCCATAAATAATGACAAAATGTGAGGAAAAGGAAAGTAAAAGAGACAGATGTGCAGAATGTTGTGACTTGTCAAATGTAATGGAATAGCAAGAGATGTGTAATGAATATGCCAGAATATTCGGTGTAGATGTAGGCATGAGGAAAGAACCGTCCTGAAGGAAGATTCAACCTGGAACTGTCTGGACCAGTCCTAGTTGCATCCTAATACCTTCAGTCGTAGTCTTTCAACGGGCGGCTGGTGCCAGGGCCAACCTACTATAGTACTAATTACATGTCCTTGTCGTCTTCATCCCTTACAAGGATATTAGATGAATGAGTATATATATATATATATATATATATATATATATATATATATATATATATATATATATATATATATATAATCAGATTATCAAGTATATATTTAATACAGTTCCTTATTTCATTATATTACAAATCTTATTTATCCCCCTATAAGAGCAGTCCTGAGAAAGTAACCTTCCTTATTTTTAGGGCATATCTTGGCTCGGCCACCCCCCCTTACAAGGGGGGAATGAGGCATGTGGATATGTATGTATGTATGTATGTAATATCCCAAAAATACACAAATATTTAGATTTTTCCATGTATGTATGTATGTAATATTATCCCAAAAATATCCTAATATTTAGATTTTTCCACTTGAATTGAGACTCGGTTAATCAAAATTTATAAAAACGGGATAAATTAACTGAACTTTACTTGATAATCTCTGGTCTTTAAGTTTTTTTTTTTTTAGATATATTAGAATTTTCTGTTCCTTATCTTGACAGACTAAATTCCCAAGAATTTATCAGGAAACTGGATGAGTATTTTATTACAAAAAATTATGTGGAATCCACTGTAAGCTGTCCAGAGATGCTACCTAGGATTCGTATAGGAAATTTATTGAGAATTTTATATTAAGATATCATATAAATTCTACTGTAAGCTGTCCAGAGATGCTGACTAAAATTCGTATAGGAAATTTAATGAGAATTTTATATTAAGATATGATATAAAACCTACTGTAAGCTGTCCAGAGATGCTGCCTAAGTTTCGTATAGGAAATTTATTGAGAATTTTATATTAAGATATCATATAAATTCTACTGTAAGCTGTCCAGAGATGCTGACTAAAATTCGTATAGGAAATTTAATGAGAATTTTATATTAAGATATGATATAAAACCTACTGTAAGCTGTCCAGAGATGCTGCCTAAGTTTCGTATAGGAGATTTAATTAGCATTTTATATTAAGATACGATATAAAACCTACTGTAAGCTGTCCAGAGAAGCTGCCTAAGATTCGCATAGGAAATTTAATTAGCATTTTATATTAAGATACGATATAAAACCTACTGTAAGCTGTCCAGAGAAGCTGCCTAAGATTCGTATAGGAAGTTTAATTAGAATTTTATATTAAGATATGATATAAAACCTACTGTAAGCTGTCCAGAGATGCTGCCTAAGATTCATATAGGAAATTAAATGTGAATTTTATATTAATATATGATATAAAACCTACTGTAAGCTGTCCAGAGATGGTGCCTGAAATTCGTATAGAATATTAAATGAGAATTTTATATTAAGGTATGATATAAAACCTACTGTAAGCTGTTCAGAGATGCTGCCTGAAGTTCGTATAGGATATTAAATGAGAATTTTATATTAAGATATGATATAAATCCTACTGTATGCTGTCCAGAGATGCTGTCTAAGATTCGCAT
>JAXCGZ010015445.1:60000-62500 GCA_037179515.1 Halocaridina rubra | reverse complement strand
AAGCTTTTCTCCGTTAAAGCTGGCTTCGTCTATGGACTATAATATCTCCGATACATAGACAAATTCTCATCATCTTCGAGGACTCGAGCTGCAAACACGGAAAACATAGACTGCTGTTTGGCAGGATGCTGTCACTCGCCATCATTCAAAGCATGATTTTTAGCTGTTTAACCGACTGATTCCTCAATCTCTCTCGCTGTATGGAAGATTTGGAGCACTACCGGAGAGGAGGTATGACTGAAACCAGGAATTTTCGATTCTTTAACAGTGATTCGTATTAAAAATAAAACACCCTCGCAGCCTCCCACACATCTCTCACGGTTTCTACACCTCTTTCCCTTCCGTCAACCGCCATTACGTTATCACCAGATGTAAACAATGTTTTTGACCCACTGGATTCCGGCTTTCCTTACACTGTCACACGATAGTTACCACTTCACCACGCTTGCCAGTATATAAGACCATGATTCGGCATTACCGTACGCTCTCTAATAACACGAAATAATCATATAAGAGCCGAAAGGAAGAAGGCGTCCAGAACCCAATCAGACAGTTTTCCATCGCCGCTAGAGCGCTCTCCAGTCCCCGTATTGATCTCCTGGAATATAGCAGCAGCGGCCCTCCAGCGAGCGAGTGAGCCAGTTTGTGAGTGTGTTGGCTCATTTGGCCGGGAAATTTCAAGGTCATGAGGGTCTACTTACAAGGATGAAGTACTCTCTATCATTACTTACAGAAATATATCTTTGATTTTGTGACTGCAAATACTCAGTAAATTTCGTAAGAAATGAATACTTCATTTTCTTTTTATTGTCATGTAGTACCTTCGATCATCGGTAAATGTGATATTTTTATTTATTTTGATGTTCTGATATATTTTTTATGATTATTAATGTATCGTATCTTATCCTTTTATTTTCGCTTATTATAGTCATTTACTATCTAAAAACGTTATATTAATGGATACTATATAAATATATATATATATATATATATATATATATATATATATATATATATATATATATATATATATATATATATATATATATATATCAGCCCCTTTCTGCAGATATACCTAATAATTAGAAACTTGACAAATGAATGTTGAATAAAAGACATGATTATGAAAACAATGTTGTCATCAAAACTACATATCAATAAATGGGAAGAAGAGTGAGTGAGTGAGTGAGTGAGTGAGTGAGAGAGAGAGAGAGAGAGAGAGAGAGAGAGAGAGAGAGAGAGAGAGATGAGAGAGAGAGAGAGAGAGAGAGAGAGAGAGAGAGAGAGAGAGAATGGAAACTGAAATTGGTTTTAACTTATATTAATGGCTAACTTTGTACTATAACTACGTTTCTTTGTTTAGTTTTTTCTCTTTAATTCGATTTTTTTTATCGAGTTTGTAATAATTCATTGTTATCTAGTTGAAACCAAGATATTAAGGCATACCACAGGCATGCGTGCGCGCGCGCGCACACACACACATTTATATATATATCTTCGTCTACATCTTTTTCCCACTTTTATGTGGGGTCGATGTTTCTGGCCAGTTATCTGTACTGGCCATATTTTGGTTTTGGCAAAATTTTTATGGCCGGATGCCCTTCCTGCCGCCAACCCTCCCCATTTACCCGGGCTTGGGACCGGCACCAAGTTGAGGCTGGCTTGCCCCCCTCAGTGGCTGGGTTACACATTTATATATATATATATATATATATATATATATATATATATATATATATATATATATATATATATATATATATCTTTGTTTAAATGTCTATTCGTCTATCTATCTATCTACATCTTTCTATTTATGTATGTATGTATGTATGTATCTATCTATCTATCTATCTATCTATCTATCTATCTATATATATATATATATATATATATATATATATATATATATATATATATATATATATATATATGTATGTGTGTGTGTGTGTGTAGGTTTAAATGTCTGTCGGCCTATCTATCTATCTATACATATATATATATATATATATATATATATATATATATATATATATATATATATATATATATATATATATATATATATACATATATATATATATATATATATATATATATATATATATATATATATATATATATGTATATAGTAAGGAAGCCCATCAGTGAAACAACACATAGAAAAAATAATTCTGTATCTCGGATCCTAACTGGACCCCTTCTCAAGCAAGAAGGGGTCCAGTAAGAATCCGAAATATAGCGTTATTTTTTTTAATGTGTTATTTCACTGATGGGCTTCCTTACATTTAGTACTGTATGCTAATACTTTATGCTTACTCATATATATATATATATATATATATATATATATATATATATATATATATATATATATATATATATATATATATATATATATATATATATATATATATATATATATATATATATATGTATGTATTTATATCTATCTACCTGTCTATCTATTTATTTACCTATCTATCTCACTCACACACTCACG
>JAXCGZ010015445.1:42500-55000 GCA_037179515.1 Halocaridina rubra | reverse complement strand
GACATCACCAGGAAGGCTAAAGAAAATCCCAAGCTTTTCCACAGCTTTATCAGAGAAAAACTGAAGGTAAAAGAACAGGTTTTAAGGCTAAAGAGAGCGGATTGAAGCATCACTGAGACGGACGAAGAGATCTGCAAAGAATTGAACAAGGAGTTTCAGTCAGTATTTACAGTAGAAAATACCCCACCCCCTCAGATTGCAGTGATAGAAGCTCAAGGGCCGGTATTAGAGAACATCAACCTTACAGCCACAGAGGTATGCAAAGCGCTGATGGATTTAGATGTTCATAAAGCTACAGGTCCTGATGACATATCCCCTCATGTGCTTAAAAAATGCGCAAACACAATATCAGTGGCACTAAGTATCATATTTAAGGAGTCACTGGAGTCGGGGGAGATTCCAAGATGCTGGAAACAAGCAAATGTGATACCTATCTTCAAAAAGGGAAGGAGGGATACTGCTCTGAACTATAGACCAGTTTCCTTGACCAGCATAGTTTGCAAACTTATGGAGAAACTACTAAGGAAACATATCTCTCTTCACTTGGAATCCTTCAACTTTTTGTCAGTGAGGCAACATGGCTTCAGAGAAGGAAGATCAACAGTAACAAACTTATTAGAATTTTATGATGAGGTAAGCCAAATCTTACAGGAAAGAGAGGGCTGGGCAGATTGCATATTCCTAGACTTCCAGAAAGCGTTTGACACTGTTCCACATGGGAGACTTATTAGGAAGCTGCAATCAATGGCTAGAATAGGTGGAAATGTTTTGGAATGGATAAAAACTTACTTAGAAGGAAGGGAACAGAGGGTTAGAGTAAGACACTCAGTGTCTGAATGGAGAAGAGTTAGTAGTGCTGTTCCACAGGGTTCAGTTTTAGGGCCACTTTTGTTCCTTGTATATGTAAATGACCTACCAGAGTCTGTAAATTCATTCATGAATATGTTTGCAGATGATGCAAAGATTGTAAAGAAAGTAAAAAACGAGAACAATGGTAGAGAACTTCAGGAGGATCTAAATAATCTGCATGAGTGGTCAGAAAAGTGGCTAATGAAATTCAATACCTCAAAATGTAAGGTAATGAGAATGGGTACAAGTGCAAGAAGGCCCAAGCTTGACTACTCGGTGGCTGGAGTACAACTTCAAGAGACAGAAAATGAGAGAGATCTAGGAGTAAACATACTGGCAGATTTGTCTCCAGAAATTCATATAAATGGCGTAGTAAGGGCAGCATATGCATTCTTATCAAATGTAAGGGTAGCCTTCAGGCACATGGACAAGGAAATGTTCAGAAATATTTATGTAACCTATGTGAGGCCAAAACTCGAATATGCAGCCCCCTTTTGGAATCCGCACTTGAAAAAGCACATAGCTAAGCTTGAAAAAGTTCAAAGACATGCCACAAAACTGGTGCCAGAAATACGCAATCTCGGTTATGATGAGAGGCTGAGGGAATTAGACTTGCCATCACTCGAAGCTAGAAGAGTAAGGGGGGATATGGTGACAGTCTTTAAATTCCTTCATGGTTATGATAGAGTGGATAGGGATCGATATTTCGATATGGCTGGCTCTAGAACTAGAGGTCATAGTTTGAAGCTTCGTAAGAAAACTTGTTTGCAGGATGTAAGGAAATACTTTTTCAGTGTAAGAGTAGTTGATAATTGGAATTGGCTAAGCGAGGAGGTAGTTAATGCTATCTCAATCCATAGTTTTAAGGACAGGTACGATAAGTATCACTAAGTCTAAAAATGGAACCGATCAGGAGACGGGAAGATACGAGCTTTGGGCTCTTTCCCGTAAACACAATTAGGTAATCACACACACACACACACACACACACACACACACACACACACACACACACACACACACACACACATGCAAGATGTATTAAGATGATGAGAGAATGGGGAACTTAAAAACAGTGTTTTATCATTTAATGTTTCTCTCAAAATTTTACCATATATTTTTTTCATTTCTTATTATTAAATGGTTTAGATAGATAAATAGATACAAAGGTAGATAGATACATATGTAAGTAAATAGAGATAGATAGATAGATAGATAGAGAGAGAGAGAGATAGAGCTTAAGAATTAGAAATTTAAACACGATCACTTGCAATCTGGAAGTGTTAGGGACACGATAATGACATACAACAAAGTGCATAAGATCAAGATTCTTTTGAAAGATAATATCAATATGACCTTTATTGTACATTGGTATTTTGCCCTTACTGAGATTACGACTACTTATTGTCTTAACGAAGACAGAGTATCAATTGCTTTGTGTGTGTGTGTGTGTGTGTATTTGTGTGTGTGTGTGTGTTATCCATTTGTCAGAAATCGAAGATGAGGGTATTAGTTCGATTTTTCAGTTTATTTTATTCATTATTTTATGCATTATTCATTTTTGTTGCAGGATTTCAGGAATAACTTATGAAAAATGAAAATAGCAAAATCAGAAATGTAGCCATTGGAGAAGCATTCCATTTCGTCTAAGGTCCGGTCCCAAGCCTAGATCAGTTGAATGGTTTGGGGTCAGGAAGAGCACCAAGCAGTTTAATTTTAAACTGCAACCCCATATGAGCATTTTAAAACATGTCGACAAAGAAATATATATATATATATATATATATATATATATATATATATATATATATATATATATATATATATATATATATAGACACACACACACACACACACACACAAACCTTCATATTCATTTTTATTTAAAGTTAAATTCTTGGTAACAGCTTAGTAATTATTTTAATTTAAAGCTGGAGACCTCGATATTAATTTTAATTAAAAGTTAAAGCCTTCATAATCATTTTAGTTAAAAGTAAAAACCTCGATGTTCATTGTAATTATAAGTAAATATCTTGATAGTCCACTAAATTGAAAGTAAAAACCTCGATATTCATTGTGATTAAAAGTAAACAACTTGATTGTCCTCTAAATTGAAAGTAAATACCTAAATAGTCATTATAATTAAATGTAAAAATCTTGATAGTCCTCTAAATTGAAAGTAAAAACTTCGATATTTATTGTGATTAAAAGTAAAAACCTTGATTGTCCTCTAAATTGAAAGTAAATACCTTGATAGTCATTGTAATTAAAAGTAAAAACCATGATGATCATTCTAGTTGAAAGTAAAAGCTGAGATATGCATTTTAATTAAAAGTAATAACCTTGATAATAATTTTGATTAAAAGTTAAAAGTAAAAACCTCGATATTCATTGTAATTATAAGTGAAAACCTTGATAACGTTGTAATTAAAAGTAAAAGTCTCTCTATTAATTGAAATAAAAAATCAAAACCTTGATAATAATTTTAATTAAAAGTAAAAACCTCGATATTCATTTTAACTGAAAGTAAACACCTTGATAATCATTTTGATTAAAGGGAAAACCTAGATATTTATTTTAACTGAAAGTAAATACCTTGATAATCATTGTAATTAAAACTGAAAACCTCGATATTCATTTTAACTGAAAGTATATACCTTGATAATCATTGTAATTAAAACTGAAAACCTCGATATTAATTTTAAGTGACTATAAAAACCTTGATAATCATTGTAATTGAAAGTAAAATCCTCGATATTCATTTTAACTAAAAGTAAACACCTTGATACTCATTGTAATTAAAAGTAAAAACCGCGATATTCGTTTTAACTAAAAGTAAGCACCTTGATAATCATTGTAATTAAAAGTAAAAGCTTCGATATTCATTTTAACTAAAAGTAAACACCTTGATAATCATTGTAATTAAAAGTAAAAACTTCGATATTAATTTTAACTAAAAGTAAACACCTTGAAAATCATTGTAATTAAAAGTAAAAACTTCGATGTTAATTTTAACTAAAAGTGAACACCTTGATAATCATTGTAATTTAATATCGAAACCTCGATATTCCATCAGATTTAAAGTAAAAAAAAAATTCTTCCATGATCACTCTTAATAAAAATCCTATTTTCTAGATGATGCCAAATCATCTTATAATGAGATTTCATTTCATCTTAATCTTCGGATGCTGTGAGTGTCATTTAGCTCCAATTCATGTCTTATTCATATGAGCATCTGATTGATTCAGTAATTTCATTAAAAAAAATTGAAAAGTCTCTCTCTCTCTCTCTCTCTCTCTCTCTCTCTCTCTCTCTCTCTCTCTCTCTCTCTCTCTCTCTCTCTCTCTCTCTCTCTCTCTCTCTCTCTCTCTCTCTCTCTCTCTCTCTCTCTCTCTCTCTCTAGCATTTCTCCCATCAACTCTCGCATTCATCACCTTTTTCAGCAGCCTTTCACCATCCATCCTTTCCACATGGCCAAACCATCTCAGAACATTCATCTCTACTCTGGCTGCAATTTCTCTCTCTCTCTCTCTCTCTCTCTCTCTCTCTCTCTCTCTCTCTCTCTCTCTCTCTCTCTCTCTCTCTCTCTCTCTCTCTCTCTCTCTCTCATATTACCACAGAAAAAGTCACAACACAAACGGTATACTTTACCTGACTTGACCTAACCTACAATAACCTTTTGTGTATCGCCCACCTATCTATATTATGGTGTCACTATGCAAAGTCATTTATTTCCAGCTAATGGATGTAAAATGTTTATTTGTTACTTTATTAGATTCTACTTCTTCTTCTTCTTCTTCATCTACATCTTTTCCCACTTTTATGTGGGGTCGATGTTTCTGGCCATATTTTGGTTTTGGCAAAATTTTTATGGCCGGATGCCCTTCCTGCCGCCAACCCTCCCCATCTTTCTCGCGACCTTCTTTCTAGCCATAATTGTGACTTTTTCTATGACTCTCCTGCAAATTTTCTTCCGTTCACCGTCTAAACTTCCCACACTGAAATTTTTCTTTGTCTTCTCGAGGTTGCAAAAGATCCTTTCCCAGTTACATTGTGGATGACCCAGTGTGTTTGGGTGAACATAGTAGCAGCCCTTTATGCCCAAGGTGCTAAGAGGACTAATCGAGGTTAATTATCTTCTGGTAAATGTGTGGTCTTAACTCGGCCACCCCTCTTTCTTTTTGTCTTGAGCATATAAGTTTGCCCTTATACCTGACAGAAGATCCATTCTCAATAAAATTGGGTGGCTGCGGGCAGAAGACAAGGTCGCTTATGCTATTTATGTTTTTGTACACAAAATTTTAGACCATCATAACACAGAAGCAGGTTCAAAGATGATCACTGTTAAAGGGCCAACACTCTGGAACAATATTCCAGAGCATCTTAAAAATGCATCCGCCTTCGCAGCTTTCAAAGGCAAACTGTATAGTTTTCTTTTGGACAAATCGTTGCTGCTCACACATAAACTAAACTTAATGACTTAATGCAATTTCCCTTAACACTAACCTCTCTATATGTAAACTGATATCGCCTTCTCTGTTCTCTAAGTTAAGAACTAATTATTCTCATTGTAAGGAAAAACAAATATGGTGATGATGCCGATTATAACAATCCTGTATCGAGTGTTATTATTACTACTTTATTATTAACATTATTGTTAACATTTTTATTACAGCATTATTATTTTCTATGAAAGCTACATTTAATTTAACTGTATGTATTACCCTCTTTCTTATTAGTTCAAGTACATGTCTACTTATAAGTTACTTTTAATTATAGAAGAATAACTATTGTACAAAAATGGAAGTAAATGTTTGTTTGTTTGTGGATGACCCAGTGAGTGGTGTAGAGGGGAGAACTGTGGTAACTCTTTATGCCTAAGGAGCTAAGAGGAGTAAGCGATTTAATTAGCTTCTGGTAAATGTGTGTGCTTTGACTTGGCCACCTCCCTGCGGGCATTGAATACATATCTCTTTGATCTTTCATTATTCCAATTAATTCCTTTTGTTCTTTTTTATATTTTTCTCTTTGTTTCGTTCTTCTTTCAATCCAGTCATATTAATATTTGCTTTCTTTTAAGTAATTAATTTCCCCTACCACAGCTTCATATAAAAGCAATAACCCTCTAATTAACTTAATGTTTCATATTGATAGTTAATTAACTCTTCCGTTCATCAATTATCTCTTTATATTTCTTATTATTTTCCCTCTCTTTGTGTTGTCCAGTAACCCTGAAAAGCCTTTGATTAATGTACGTGATCTCAATATTCTCTTTTATATTGAATTTTCTTTTTCTTTATATACGTGATCTCAATATTCTCTTTTATATTAATTATTTTTTCTTTGTATACGTGATCTCAATATTCTCTTTTATATTGATTTTTTTGTATAGTTATCTCAATATTCTCTTTTATGTTGGAATTTTTTATTCTTTGTATACGTGATCTCAATATTCTTTTATATTGGATTTTTTTTCTTTGTATATGTGATCTCAATATTCTCTTTTATATTGATTTTTTTTGTATACGTGATCTCAATATTCTCTTTTATGTTGGATTTTTATTCTTTGTATACGTGATCTCAATATTCTCTTTTATATTGAATTTTTTTCTTTGTATACGTGATCTCAATATTCTCTTTTATAATGGATTTTTTTCTTTGTATACGTGAGAAGGCAACCGTCCTAGCCCTTGGTAGATAAGGGAGTCTGTGACGTAAAACCGGAACCGGAACCGGTATACGTGATCTCAATATTCTCTTTTATATTGATTTTTTTTTCTTTGTATACGTGATCTCAATATTCTCTTATATTTAATTTTTATTCTTTCTCTAACTTGAATAATTAAATTATTGATTATCTCGTTTCTTAAAGGCTGTTAAGGATTCTCTGTTTTTTCTTTTTTTTCAGTTTTCTCCATTTTCTTCTTGGGGTCGCTGTTTCTTGCTAGCCTTTTCCACCTTTTCATGCCTCGCTTATCCTGTTCCCTTATCCTGCATATCAATTGCTAAATTATCCCTCCATTAAAAATTCAACCTTCCTCTTTCTCTCCTCCCCCAACCTCCAAATCCATAACCCTCCTACGCAAAGGGGGGGTTCTGTAATATGTTATTCTTCTTTAGAAACTGTACTCTATACATTCCGCCAGTAGTCACCGTGGCTTAAGCGGTAGCGTCCGCGACTCTGAGGCGTCAGGTCGAGGGATCGCGCCCCGTCACAGTCTGAGATTAGCAAGGGCATGCACTTAGGGTAACGATTACATCTGCCAAAACAAGTCCTTCACAGAGGAGTCCGTGTTTTAAAACCGGAACAAGAAAGATGTCCTAGCCCTTGGTTGAAAAGGGAGTCCGTGACGTAAAACCGGAACAAAAAAGATGTCCTAGCCCTTGGTTGAAAAGGGAGTCCGTGACGTAAATCCGGAACAAAAAGATGTCCTAGCCCTTGGTTGAAAAGGGAGTCCTTGACGTAAAACCGGAACTCTATACATTCCGCCTCGTTCCGTCCTCTTTCCAAACATTTCCAAGTAATTCATTAGCAAGTCAGGCCTAACATATCTCTTGACCAACATAGACGTCGCTCTTTAGTTCAGTAACTGCCGAAAGTTCTCCCCCACTTGCCTCTGCACTTCTCTATTATGTATTCTTACATCAAGTTTATTACTTGAACGAAACTCCTTGGTGAAGTTATTGTTAGTAATAGTTATATTTGCTCGTTGGGATTATCCAGAGTTAATATATATGTATGCACACATACACACACACACATACACACACAAGTTGAAATGACACATAGTTTTCCCGCTTATCTATACATTTTTTTGCATATATTTTTGTGGTGTGCGCCGGGACGGACAACGAAAATTGCCTTCATCGGGCCTGGGCACCAATAAAAGTAACAGTTTAAGGACAATGTATAAATGTGTTTCTACTCTTAAGCACTACTTACTACAGTTTTTTCTAGTTCCAGTCATTGTACTTATCATCTAATGCCACCAATTTTACGTCACGGACTCCCTTTTCTACCAAGGGCTAGGACGTTTGCCTTCTTGCGAAGGACTTGTTTTGGCGGACGTAATCGTTACCCTGAGTGCATGCCCTTGCTAACCTCAGACCGTGACGGGGCGCGAATCCTCGACCTGACGCCTCAGAGTCGCAGACGCTACCGCTTGAGCCACCAATTTTACGTTTTTGTCCAGTCGTGAATTTAGCTGACTGCTGCAGTATTTTCCTTGGCTAGTCACTTTTGCTTAATATAGCCATCTCATCTTCCATTCATAGTGACTTATACAACCACCTCATCTTTCATTCATATCGTTTGGTGGGGTCGCTTATTAGCTGGACCAATTTTTTCTTTATTCTATATTTCACACATTTTAAAACATATATTTTTAATATTACGGATACTGGAATTTTTAATAGATAAATAAAAACTCGTGAACTCTTCGAACAAAAAACTCATTAAAACGCAATGATAAAAATATGGAACCGTTATCCATGACTTTTAGGTACCATCTTTTGGCACTGATTCCTGGCACCGGCTCGTATCAAATAACCCGAAGTCTTCCGTTGAATTGATGCCAATTTAGTCGTGATTGTCACAGTGCCTAGTATTACGTGTGCAGGATGTCACTCAAAAATAGGATTTAATGGTTGATAAAAGAGTCTCTGATTGCATTCAACTCTTGATTGTTGCACAATATTTTGTATCCTGGAGTTCTACATTTGAGTTTGGCTTCGTATACAGAACATATATATCTTTTCCGCTGAATATATTTCAATGGCTGTTATATATATACATACATACATATATATATATTTATATATATATATATATATATATATATATATATATATATATATATATATATATATATATATATATATATATATATTACACAAAATAATGGTTTTCTGTATCTTGAAGTCTTAAATTATTGTATATCTCAGGATATCAGAGTTCTTGTTAGTTCTAGTTTTCAGTTATGATATTATTTTATGAGTGTGACACTGGGATAAGCAAGAAAGCTGTCCTCGTCGGGTCCGGGCACTAAGAAAGCACTGAGGAAAAAAAGTATAAGCTCAAGGACAAGGCAGAAGTAAGAGAACTACAAACAATAGGAAAAGAACAGTCGAAGTAATGAAGACTGGATTGTACATAGCCTTCTGCCTTATCGTTTCGAAGCTAGTTGGATTACCACAATTGTAACTAAGAAGCTAACACATTATGGTTTGATTATTTTCGCTTATCCTAAGTTAACAGTTTCGTTATTTTTCGCTAATCTCTACCTTTTCTCTCACTTATTTTGCCGCAAGAACAGAAATTCAGGTAAGGAGGAATCGCTTGTCTCCTACACTTGTAAGAACTTTTTAAGGTTATGTCACTTTTTTCATACAATGGTTATATGCTTATTAACCCATTATAAATGATATTATTTTATTTGTTATTGTACTTGTTATTTTACCAATATAATAGTTAGGATAATATCATTACAATTAATAGTACTAAGGAGCTGGGTACTCGAGACTATATTAATTGTTTCGCCCGGAAAGTTAACTGTTAGTTCAGAATTAATTCTCTCTCTCTCTCTCTCTCTCCTCTCTCTCTCTCTCTCTCTCTCTCTCTCTCTCTCTCTCTCTCTCTCTCTCTCTCTCTCTCTCTCTCTCTCTCTCTCTCTCTCTCTCCTGACATATTTCCCCGTATTATATGGGGCACCTGTATCTCTATAGACCATTGGACACCAGTATTGGTTTTGGCTCGGATTTTTGTGGCTGTATGCCTTACCTGACACCAATCACCTTTATAGATCCGGGCTTGGAAACAACACTAATTTGGGCTGACTTGCTCCCCCTGTTACGCGTAATTAATGTTTCAGTTCCCAAAAGACAATTGTTTTGACTTTCCGTTTCTCGATTTTTTGAACTATTACGTCGGATATTTTGAGTGGGACCCAAACTTTGTGACCATTGATCTAGCACAAGGGCTTGCTTACAAAGGACATCACTAGCCTCTCCTTCTTATCCTGAGATGTCTGTGGTAAAAAGGAAACTGTACAATTCATTAAGATGAATTGGACTTGGGACCTTTTGGGTTGCAACCAAACTGTATCAACAAAGCCACCGATGGGGTTGCGTAAAAAAAATATTGCGTAAAAAAAATATAACATCTTTGTTTCATGTTTGGACATTCGATAGTTTTGGGACAGCATAGTGCCAGTGCTCTGAATGGTCAGTGAATTAGGGGTCACAGTCATGCTTTAAAATTTGTTTCCCCTCGCCACGCCAATTCCATTAACTTTTAGTGCCAAAAACAAAAATATATTTTCTGTGTTTCGGTTGAGGGTATGCATTGCCTAGTTTTGTACTGGGTAGATAAATGGTTTTTAGGTGATATTGTCGTGTAGTTATTCATAGAAGGGGTTTGTGTTATTATTATTATTATTATTATTATTATTATTGTTATAATTATTATTATTATTATTTTAATTATTATTTTTACATCATCATCAATAAAAAACTAAGTAACTTATATATATATATATATATATATATATATATATATATATATATATATATATATATATATATATATATATATATATATGTGTGTGTGTGTGTGTGTGTGTGTGTGTGTGTGTGTGTGTGTGTGTGTGTGTGTGTGTGTGTGTGTGTGTGTGGTGTGTGTGTATGCATTACGGATAAAAGAACACCACAGAATGGAATAAATATATAATAATAATACTTAAGAAATAAAAATTAGCTAAGTTGCTCTACTTCAGACTACCATGATTTGCATAAGAGCCAGTTAAGAAGATATAAAGATAACTACTAATCATTTATTTACATTGAAGGGATCTAGTTAGAAGCAGCGACCCCACATGTACATTAAAAAAAACTGGTGATAAAACAGTCGAATTTCGTGGTTTTATGTAACTGAATTATTTTTTATTTCTTTTACAGGATTTATGTGGATTTTTGGAATGTGTGCGACTGGTGAGTAAAAACGTCAAAAAACATGTTCAAAATCTCTTAGATTATCCATTGCATATTGATCTTGTAATATATGGTTTTCATCATATTCGTATATGACATATGTCATTTTCTTTATTCGTGATCATGAAATATGTATATGCATAGTGGCTATATGTTTGAACTGGTATATGAGGCGCTTAGTATTATACCTGGCTATTCGCCAAAATGGTCGCCTTGGCTCTTAGTATTATACCGAACTATTCGCCAAAATGGCCGCCGAACTCCTACACACACCATCATGTAGCTCAACCATTCCTCTGTACTTTTGAAGTAAGAACTTAAAAAAAAAAAAATACTGCAGTTGGATCGAAAAACAGCAAAATAAACTGTGCGGCTCCCGAGATATCCACGTTTTAAAACTTTTTAGTTTAGTGCCATTTTGTTAAAAGAGAGAGAGAGAGAGAGAGAGAGAGAGAGAGAGAGAGAGAGAGAGAGAGAGAGAGAGAGAGAGAGCTGCAGTTGGATCGGAAAACATCAAAATAACATGTGCGGCTACCGAGATATATAAGTTTTAAAACTTTTTAGTTTAGTGCCATTTTGTATTTTTGGCACTTAGCCCACTACCTGTATAGCACTTGGCACCTTATTTTAAGGCAAGGATTTGTGGTTTGACAGTTTAGTTATTGTCGTCGTATGTTGGCAATCTGGAATTATTTATGCATTTATACTGTATGCAGTAATATTCTTTCCAGGGAGTGCCATAGCATGTATCCAAGTATGAATATTATATAGAAATAGATTAATAGATATAGAAGAATATATAATACTGTAGGGATATAAGATGTTCAAATAGTAAGAAAATCAATGATCAATACATCGACTTGATAATATCAGAAGTACGCAAACACACACACAAAGGTAGTTAATGCTATCTCAATCAATAGTTTTAAGGACAGGTATGATAAGTATCACTAAGTACAAAATGGAACCGATGAGGGAGACGGGAAGATACGAGCTTTGGGCTCTTTCCCGGTAAGCACAATTAGGTAAGTACACACGCGCGCGCGCGCGCGCGCGCGCGCGCGGCGCGCACACACACACACACACGCACACACACACACACACACACACACACAACACACACACACACACACACACACACACACACACACACACACACACACACACACACACACACACACACACACACATATATATATATATATATATATATATATATATATATAGATATATATATATATATATATATATATATATATATATATTTATTCTTCTTCGTCACCTTTATTAGCCCTTCCTTGTATGTGGTCGCTGTTTTTTATAAACCTCTTCCACGTGCCTCTGTCGCCTGCCATGTTGGTATCCAGGCTCTTCTCTCTCATACCCGATGCTGCGTAATTTTTCCACCTTGTCTTGGGTATTCCTCTCCTTCTTCTTCCATATATTCCATATCCAGTGCCCTTTTATAGTCCTATATACAGATAGACATTAGATAGATAGACAGATAAATAGATAGATAGCTAGGTATATAGCCTGGAATAAAATGCAACCTAAAAATACCAACATAAAAGTTTCCGAAAACCTTATTCACCGAAACAATCAAGTTGACCTTTTTTTGCCATATTTCCTGATCTGGATATGGCTTTGTACAAATACAAAAATAA
>JAXCGZ010015445.1:27500-37500 GCA_037179515.1 Halocaridina rubra | reverse complement strand
GATTTAGCACTCATCAACCTCGCTTCAACCTCCAACTTGTTCTCCTGCACACCTTTAGATAGTCCATCTTTAAGCCAGTTGTATGTTCCTCAGCTCCTCCTTTGTAATATAACCTTTTCCACCTTCTCCTTTTTCCCTGTGCTTTGTCCCACTTCGTTATCTTTCAGTTCCTTCGTTTATTTCTCATTTAGATGCTAATTCCATATTTACCCTTGATTCTATATGTAGTCTCCGTGGCAAAATGGTAGTGTCTGCGACTCTGAGGCGGCAGGTCGAGGGTTCGCGCCCCGTCACGGACTGAGGTTAGTAAAGGCATACACTCAGGGCAACGATTACATTCGCCAAAACAAGTCCTTTGTCAGAAGGCAACCGTCCTAGCCCTTAGTAGAAAAGGGAGTTCGTGACGTAATCCCGAATCCAATCCACCCTTGATTCTCTATGATCTTTTATGATCATTCTTTTGATACAGTATCTCTTCTGTCTCTTCATTTTCCCAGTAATTCCTTTATTATCATTGCATAAATATTATTACCTCGTTTACATCTACCTTTTCATCTTCCGTCTACGGTGATCCGTTGTTTACATTTGTCTCATGTCCTTCGTCGGCTCTTCCAGGTACTAATTACAGACTTCCCAAAACCAATAATATCTTTCCTATCTCTCCTTTAGTGCTATATCCTCTTCTACCTCTTCATTTCCCTCCCACTGGAACCCATATTCTACCTCACTTCCCCTTCCTCCACCTACTTCATTCCCTACCTCTTCATTTCCCTCCCACTGGAACCCATATTCTACCTCACTTCCCCTTCCTCCACCTACTTCATTGCCTACCTCTTCATTTCCCTCCCACTGGAACCCATATTCTACCTCACTTCCCCTTCCTCCACCTACTTCATTCCCTACCTCTTCATTTCCCTCCCACTGGAACCCATATTCTACCTCACTTCCCCTTCCTCCACCTACTTCATTCCCTACCTCTTCATATCCCTCCCACTGGAACCCATATTCTACCTCACTTCCCCTTCCTCCACCTACTTCATTGCCTTCTTCAGTTACTAATTACAAACTTGGTCTTACCAACTTTGAGTAACTTCGTAAGTTCACCTCTTGCATTAAGCCACTCGCATACAAAGTCTCTTCTTGAGAAATTACCTATATATAAAGTTCAGTTCGACTACGCAGTTGCTCTGCACAGTTATTGTCAACAGGTGTTAGATTTCTCCTTGAGATGAAAGCAAGCTCGAAAATTCGATGCGAAGTTAATAATGAGCAAAATGGTGTTTTGATATGTTTATGGCTCATGTTCCAAGTGTGAGAATAGTGCCACAATATCCCTGATAGAGTTTTTAGTGAGTTAGTATTACATTTTAGTCTCCGTGGCAAAATGGTAGCGTCTGCGACTCTGAGGCGGCAGGTCGAGGGTTCGCGCCCCGTCACGGACTGAGGTTAGTAAGGGCATACACTCAGGGTAACGATCACATCTGCCAAAACAAGTCCTTCGTAAGAAGGAAACCGTCCTAGCCCTTAGTAGAAAAGGGAGTTCGTGACGTAAAACCGAATCTATCCATGTGAAATAGATTTTTAGTATTTTCTGAGGACCTGCTTAGCTCTGTTGCAGCACTTCTAAAAATATTGTATTTTGACCACTTCTTTGTTGTTTTTGTGAACTTTGTCCTGCAAAACTACCAAGGTGGCCAAATCTGTAACAAAGGAACCAAAGTAACAGGACTACAGTATTCTTGAGCATCTATGTTTACTTTTCCATTGGAGTTGTGGCAAGTAAAATAATATTGGAAAAGAGGGGTTGTCACTCCCTCTCCTATCCTATCCCACTTAGTAGCTTCTTACGATACAGGGAATACTAATATATATATTTTTTCTATTCCCATTCTTATATTTTTGTGATGTAGTTTTTGGAAGCTCGGAGATAAATCTTACCACTATTTTATATATTATTATATATTATATATCTGGTAATATAATCCAGATGTGGCAAGACAGCTCTACTTAGCACTGGTCACAAGCACAAATCCATGCAAAAGATTGGTGTCTGGTATACCATCCGGCTGTGGATTGGATTCGGTTTTACGTCACAAACTCCCTTTTCTACTAAGGGCTAGGACGGTTGCCTTCTTGTGAAGGACTTATTTTGGAAGATGTAATTGTTACCTTGAGTGTATGCCCTTACTAACCTCAGTCCGTGACGGGGCGCGAACCCTCGACCTGCCGCCTCATAGTCGCGGACGCTACCATTCTGCCACGGAGACTACTGGGTATGCCATCCGGCTGTATATACCGGTGTCCAAGAGCATAGAGAGAGACAGTGATTCCACGCTAACACAGAAAAAGTTGCATTTAAAAACTATAGATACTTTTTAAATCTCACCTAGAGTCTTATACAAAAGATATCTGGAAGGGGATTTACAATCCATTATAACAACACTAGAAATAACTATAAAGGGATTTTGTTGGTTAAAGGAAAAACCTTTTGTCTGCATTCGCCATTTTTTGCTGGTGACAAGATTTTAGCATTGTAGGTTTCTGTGATCCTTTAACAGGGTTTAATCCCCATCAGAAATGGCTAGAAGGGACTTACTTTCCATTACAGGTATATCCAAAATAGATATCAATGCAAAGTTATTTTGTTGGCTAGAGGGTACTCCTTTGTCAACATTCGCCATTTGTGGTGGGTGTCTTATCTGGAGAAAAATTATCAGTGCTACGGTTTCTGATCCATGGTTTACGTTTTTAGAAGTACAATTGTTCCTCATCTTACACGATTTTAAATAGTGTGGATTTGAATATACGAATATACATCATTGATATATATATATATATATATATATATATATATATATATATATATATATATATATATATATATATGTGTGTGTGTGTGTGTGTGTGTGTGTGTAAAGAAAATAAAATTTCCTATTTTCAAAATAAAAAAAAAAAGTGTAAAAACTATAGTGCTGTCTTGTGTATATTTAAATTATATTTGGCAAACTTTAAGCATAGTGCAGTAATCTAAGCATTATTCTATTTATGCAGGTGGTTGGGATAGATTATATTCTAAGTATGGACACATTTATATCAGGGTTTTGACCGTAGGCAAGTTTTTACTTACGCGGGAATTTGCAGATCCAATTTACAGCATAAGATGAGCGACAACTCTCTTGTCTTCAATAATTATATTAGTTTCCTGTGTACTGTTTAGATGGAACATATGAACTGACCAAACATCGAGTCCTGCATATACAGGAAAGTAGTGAAAGATAGTTTTTAGAGAATACCCTTGAGGTCTAAAGGTTTGTTGGGTGATGAGGTATGGGACAGGAAAATATGGAAAACACTGGCCAGAAACATCGACCCCACATAAAAGTGGGAAAATATATAGACGAAGAAGAAGAAGAAGAAGAAGACCCTTTCAAGCATTCACAACAAATGAAAGACATTTTATCATATTTAGCAACTGAATTGCATATTTTATCTGCCATCTTCTTTGTTTATCTGCTGTTAGATATAACTAAGATGGCAGTTATTGGAGTGTATGAAAGATAGCGCTTGCGATCGCCTCAGAACGTCCACCGGAGCGCTCCATAACAAGATGAATAATGGAATTTTGATTACATAGTCAACTAGCTTTCAATCTAAAAATAATTCTGTCCTCTCCCATAAAAATGAAAGTTTATGTTCAATACGTAGGAGGTCCTAACAGAGGTTCTATGCCTTATCTCTAATGTTGTTCCGCTTTTACGTCATGGACTCCCTTTTCTACCAAGGGCTAGGACGGTTGCCTTCTTGCGAAGGACTTGTTTTGGCAGATGTAATCGTTACCCTGAGTGCATGCCCTTGCTAACCTTAGACCGTGACGGGTCGCGAACCCTCGACCTGACGCCTCAGAGTCGCGGACGCTACCGCTTGAGCCACGGTGACTACATACCTTATCTCTAATAAATAGCCATATTACAGCACTCCAAATAGGCAGTTTATCTGGATTATGGACCAAAGTTTATGAACCATTACACAGGGATAGATGAGAGTTTTATGGGCTTTATAGACTGCGACCGAGTTAGGGTGAATAGACGATATTTGGGTAATTTTTTTTCGTTTTATGTGTCAATATCAGTCCCCATTTTTTTTTTTTAAGAGCGTGACACCGGGACAGGCAGAAACTGCCCTCATCAATAAAGGCCCGGGCACGAGAAAATACCAAGATGAAGGAAAAGAAAAAGGTTAAGGTCAAGGCAGAGATCAGGTAATGTCACACAAAGGGAAACGACAGACAGAAAAAAAAAACAGTCAAAGAAAAAAACAGTCAAAATACAGAGGACCCAGAGATATGGAGGGCTAGGCCCTGAGATGACGATAGATATGCTATTTTGAAGGATGAAAGGTCATAAGAATTAGGAAGACAGAAGGCGGAAGAGAGTTCCAGAGTCTGGAGGTAGATGGGAAGAAGCAGTCGCTGCACCGACCAGTCCGCGAGCTACAAATCTCCATACATGACCTGTGAGGGAATAAAGGCCATTTCCCTGCCTCTCGCCTCGCCGTGGGATCGAATCAGGTCCATTTCCTATCGAGTCGAGCACTCTACCGAGTAAGCTACTGCGGTCCGCTGTATGGGTAATTAATACTGATTGAGGAAATTTTTTTTTTTACTTATTTTAGCTAGAGTTGAACTGCAAAAAAAAAAAAAATATGCAAAGCGTTTTCTTTACTGATTCTAGCTAATGTAAAAAAAAAAAATCAATACTTTTCAAGCTGGTATTAATTTTTTCCTCTTCATAAACATTTATTGGGGCATGTGCATATTCTCCCTCAGACACGTACAATACAAGATCTAAAAGATAATGGAAATAATGAAAAATAAATATGAATATTAATATATTTTTTATATATTAATTTATTCGCGTTTCCATCCATTACCTGTAGAGAAAAGGTAGATATTAATAAGTAGTTCATTTTCAATGCGGACCGTGTCACAGACACCCTATTTGTTATCAGTAAGATATATTATTCATATTACATGTCACGTTAGTTAGAACTTTGAAGAAAATCGTGATATAAAGAGTGTTAATAGAATTACCATTATCACTGTTTTTTATTTTTTGATGACACGTGTTAATAGAATTACCATTATCACTGTTTTTTATTTTTTGATGACACTAGGGTTTCTACTAATACTACTACCACTACTACTTCTACTACTAGTATTACTGTTGCTACTACAACTGTTAGAGCCAACATTATTATTGCTACTACTACTACTACTGCCAATATAGCTATTGGTACTGCTACTGCTACTGCCAATATAATTATTGCTACTACGACTACTACTACTATTTCTGCAGTCCATATTGCTTTTGCTACTATTGTGGATGCTACTGTTATTAATAACAATTTGCATTCATGAAACAAAAACATAATAATTGCCATAAATAATTTCTTTTTTTCATTTGGTTATTGTGATAAATTTTATACCACAAATTTTATTCTGATAACTAGGAAATTTATTAAAGAAATTAATTTGAATTATATTTTATTAAATGATTATGTTTGTACTCTTAATTTTCTCAAATAGATTCTATTTCGTACAAATATTATTGAGATGATATTTTAGATAAGTTAATAGTAATTATCTTAATTAATTTATGTTTTCTGTTCACTTCTGTTTAACAGATCTCATCACTTATGTTACGCCGATGCTGTGTTTTTTATAAATAGAAAAATAAGAAGCAAAATTAATAACAAATATATTTATATGATTATTTTTAATTAATAAATTGAGAAAAAAAATTTACTTTAATGTTTTTCACAGCCATACAAATAAAAAACTATTAATAATTTAATTAATAGATAATTTATTTAAATATATTTAAGAAACTATTAAAAAAGTGATTTCGAATATTGTTCACATAACCATACAAATAAAAATTGATTTAATAATTAATAAAATAATATATAATTTATTTGAATATGTCTCATTAAAGAAAAAATTAAAATAATATATACGCAAATATTTTCCTCATATCCCTAAAAACAAAAAAACAAAATTTAATAATTAATAAAATAATAAATAATTTATTTGAATATGTCACATTGACAAAAAAAAATAAAACTTAGAAAAATATATACTCGAATATTTTTCACAGAAACTAAAAATTCTTTTTCCATCTATGCTTCACCTGCTATTGGAGTCCGAATTACATTTGAAACCAATAAAGTAAAAAAATAATGTAATTCCCCGGCTTCGTTACATTTTTATTTGTTTATAATATTTCATTAAGGATCTTGCTGAACGAAATTTTTTTAGGAGGAATTTAGTGACCTGGTCGTCCGTAGGTGCCATGGCGTTATTGATTAGATTCGAGAGTGCCAAATTTGGGTGCTTGTGGCACTAGGGTCATGTGGTGGTATACATATATATATATATATATATATATATATATATATATATATATATATATATATATATATATATATATATATATATATATATATATATATATATATATATATATATATATATATATATATATATATATATATATGTTCTTGTTTTGTTGTTCCGGTTTGACGTCACGGATTCCCTATCCTACTAATGGCTAGGACGGTTGCCTTCTTGCCAAGGACTTGTTTTGGCAGATGTAATCGTTGCCCTGAATGCATGCCCTTGCTAACCTCAGACCGTGATGCGGCGCGAATCTTCGACCTGACGCCTCAGAGTCGCGGACGCTACCGCTTGAGCCACGGTGAGTACATTATATATATATATATATATATATATATATATATATATATATATATATACACACAAATAAATTACTACTATCATCCTGTACATAACAAATATGAACTTGTATATTTTATTTAATAAGTTATAAAAAGACAATAGCATATGCATTTCGCATAAGCTATAAAAGAAAATAATGACACAAAATACGCATAATTATTACATTATTTTAATATAAGAATTAATAGGTATATATTTTTTATATCTTCGAAGAGGGAATTTGTTATGAATCAGAGTAAAATGATCCCAAGTGTGTGTGTATTTTTTTTTTCAATGTAAATTGCCTTCGTTATAAGAGCAAAAATCGTATTTCATTTTTAGGGGTAAAGAAGAAAAAAAGAAAACATTTTCTAAGCAGTTCTAAAGGCTTTGAAAGTATATTTTTACGGTTGCTTTGAAGTGAGGCGTGTTTAGGATTGGACTTTGTAAGAAAAATACGAAAAATTAATCACAACATCTATAAGTTCTTGGTGTTTATTGCTCTATATTAATTGAAAACACACACACACACACACACACACACACACACACACACACACACACACACACACACACACACACACACACACACACACACACACACACTAAGCGAGGAGGTAGTTAATGCTATCTCAATCCATAGTTTTAAGGACAGGTATGATAAGTATCACTAAGTCTAAAATGGAACCGATCAGGAGACGGGAAGATACGAGCTTTGGGCTCTTTCCCGTAAACACAATTAGGTAATCACAATTAGGTAATCACACACACACACACACACACATATATATATATATATATATATATATATATATATATATATATATATATATATATATATATATATATATATATATATAATCAAATAAGCACATTACTATATGTGAAAATATGAATAATTTTACCCCGACCGGGACTTGAACCTTGGACACATAATTACTAGTATAGCAGATATAGCTGCAAGGCTTGTTTCCCTTTTAAACCTTCTGTGATGTAGTTGGTAGCGCCTTGGTACAGTAATTATGTGTCCTAGGTTCAAGTCCCTTTTATACCTTCTGTGGTGTGTAGTTGGTAGCGCCTTGACTTAGTAATTATAAGTCCTAGGTTCGAGTCCCGGTCGGGGTAAAAAAATTATTCATGTTTTCACTTATGTAATGTGCTTGCTTGGTTATTGTATGACCCGAATGAGATTGGGAATTGAAATAAATGCTAAAATGAAGCCACGAGTGAGGTTGGGGAATCTGTAATATGAACATAGTGGCATTCAGTTAGAATGCGTTCATCCCTAAGTATAGCAGATATAAGCTATAAAGTTGGATTCCTTTTATACCTTCTGTGGTGTGTAGTTGGTAGCGCCTTGACTTAGTAATTATAAGTCCTAGGTTCGAGTCCTGGTCGGGGTAAAAAATGATTCATGTTTTCACATATGTAATGTGCTTGCTTGGTTATTGTATGACCCGAATGAGATTGGGAATTGAATTAAATGCTAAAATGAAGCCACGAGTGAGGTTGGGGAATCTGTAATATGAACATAGTGGTATTCAGATAGAATGCGTTCATCCCTAAGTATAGCAGATATAAGCTATAAGGTTGGATTCCTTTTATACCTTCTGTGGTATGTAGTTGGTAGCGCCTTGACATAGTAATTATAAGTCCTAGGTTCGAGTCCCGGTCGGGGTAAAAAATTATTCATGTTTTCACATATGTAATGTGCTTGCTTGGTTTTATATATATATATATATATATATATATATATATATATATATATATATATATATATATATATTATATATATATATATATATATATATATATATATATATATATATATATATATATATATATATATATATATATATATATATATATAAAGGCACAATAGAATAGGGAAGTCAATGGATAATAATAATGATAATAATAATAATATTGAGAAGCCTTCTTTGTTACGGCTGTTATTCTATTATTATTATTATTATTGTTATTATTATTATTATTATTATTATTATTATTATTATTATTATTATTATTATTAGAGTTTGTACATATGACTGTTATAATATTAGAAATGATATATATCCAAATAAAAAAAACATTTATTTTTCAAATGGAAAAATCTTTAGTCCCTACATACCACAACCATCACCAATTGCATTTTGTTTCACAGTTCACCGATGGGTTAAACTCGAACAAATAAAAACAAAAATTGGAAAAACTATTTTCCGGTTTGGGCTTGCATGGAAGGGGGTGTGGGTGGGGGTGGAGAGATTACATCGTTCCCGGAATTGCAGTTGGACGGAATCCTTGTTGTTGCATAGTTACAACAACAACAACAACAACAATTACAAAAACAATAGCATAAGCAACAACATCATCAATTACAACAACAACAGCAACAACAACACAAACATAAACAGCATCATCAATAGGGACAACAACAACAACAACAATAATAGCAACAATAACAACAACAATAAAAATAAAAATAACAGTAGCAACAACAGCAAAATTAATAACAAGAGCAACAACAACAAAAATACCATTGACCTTTTTCTCATATCCTGTGGAAATATCAAGCTTTTTAGTCAGGCATGACCGAAAAATCGATAACGCAGTGGTTAGAGCACTCAATTCTGGAATTAACAAACCCACGATCGAGCCAACCGCAAGGTATTAGGAAGGACATCCAACCTTAATTCCCCAGCTCCAGCCTCTTTGTGTCCACCCCCATAACGGGGATTAATAGCGACTCATAAAACGGCATTACAGGAATCGTGATTTGTAGAAATGAAAAACTATAACGCCAGTAATATTTCAACTCTGTAGTTATTAGTAATGTTTTAGGGATTATTAGGTGAAATAATTGAAATCTTATATTACTTTTAGTCATAGATTTATATTTTGGTTATTCTAAAACTCTTAAATTTCTTGAAATCTAGACTTGAGGTTCTCATTGATTGAATTCTATCTCTCATCTTTGACATTATGTATGTATACTATCTAGTAATTTTTAGTATTTATTTTTTAGTAGCTTTTATTAACATTTCACTGATTAATGTTTTTAATAACAAATAAATCAAAGGCAGATTTAATTGTCTCTTGTTCTAACTTCGGAAAAGGCTCTCTTGGGTCATTTTGGACCCACACTTAAATAATTTCCTTTAAAATATTTTTCTTTTGGCACTAATGATCCCATTATTGGGATTTATACAGATATATTGGAGATGG
>JAXCGZ010015445.1:20000-22500 GCA_037179515.1 Halocaridina rubra | reverse complement strand
TTTTTCATAGAACCTATTTCTTAATTTTGATTTCAAGACTTGTATCTTTAAATTCTATATACTCATATTCAACTCTACTGTGTGACCTTGTCCCATGGAGGAAAATAAATACTACTACTCTATATTACTAGTATCCAAAACATTATCTGTGAATACTAGATCAAGCAATGATGGTTCATCTCTCCTTCCCCTTGTTGGTCTCAGTACTCGTTGTTGCAAAAAAAATTCCTTGCACACAACCTTACTCAGTGATACTTGTCATATTTGTCCTTAAAATTATGAATATTATTAGCAGTTACTGATGCCTCTTTTAGCGAATACCAATCACCAGCTATTCGTACGCTACAAAAGTACTTTCTTACATCCTGCAGAGAAATTTTCTTACGAGCCTTCAAACTATGACTTATGGTTTAAGAACTGCTCACAACAAAATATCGCTCTGTCAACTCTGTAATAAAACTGTGAAACATTTTAAGAGCCATCACCATATCCACCCTTTTCCTTTTTGCTTTAAGTGATGGTTAGTCTAACTCCTTCAGGCTATAGTTATAAATGAGATTGCGTATCTCTGTCACCAGCTTCGCAGCATGTCTGAACTTTTTCCAGTTTATTTAAATGTCTTTTCAATTGCGGAATCCTGAAGGGTGCTGCATATTCAAGCTTAGGACTCACATAAGTTACACAAATATTATTGAATATTTCCTTGTTCATGTGCCTGAAGGCCACCCTTACATGTGCTAGGAAAGCAAATGTGTAATTACCTAATTGTGTTTACGGGAAAGAGCCCAACGCTCGTATCTTCCCGTCTCCTGATCGCTTCCATTTTATACTTAGTGATACTTATCATACCTGTCCTTAAAATTATGGATTGAGATAGCATTAACTACCTCCTCGCTTAGCGAATTCCAATTATCAACTACTGTGTGTGTGTGTATGTGTTGTCTCATAATCAAGAAATATCAGGACTAGTAATAATACGCATAGCTCTTTTCCTATGCCCACATCAACACCGTATATTCGTTACGCATCTCTTATTACCCTTTCCCATCTGACAAGGCACAGCACTCTCCATCTCTGTTGTTTTCTTCGTGCCCAGGCGCGATGAGGGCAGTTGTGTTCATTTTTTTTTTTTTTGGCCTGTCCTGGTGTCGCACTCGCCAAAAAAAAAAAAATCCTTCAACCCTACTGTTTTAGGTGCAGGAAGCATCCCTTGTACTACGCCGATGTGACCTTGGGTAGAATCAGTCGCCAGACAGCTGTCCATCAGAGGTTTCTGGGTGGCTTCAACCCTGCTTCTTCACATACTAACAAAAATCAATTATCCATTTTGTATTTTTGCATTATGGAGCATACCAGGATACTGTGTATCTTTTTTTTTAGGTAATTGTGTTGATAACTGATAATTATATTCGTAGAAATAAATTTTGCATTGTGTATAGTCCACATGTTTGTGATTAACCGTTTCCTGATCCCCTCCATAATTTAGAATGTTCGGGAGGGGTGTTCTTTAGCTTTAAAAGGGTAATGGGTGTGAGGGAGGTGTGGGTGGTATCCTTCCAATAGGTGGAGGGTAGAGCTGTGATACATTGTCCAACATTGTATTACACTTGAGTTTTTATGTGTGGGTGGGTAAGCAAGCAGTTCAATCTCTCTCTCTCTCTCTCTCTCTCTCTCTCTATTTTAAATAGCTTTTGTTTGTTGACATATTTAAGACTTTTTTTTAATATATTCAGCAAATTATTATTAAATGGGGATTATTATTATTATTATTATTATTATTATTATTATTATTATTATTATTATTATATTAATTTTCTTAGTCCCTGCGCTTATAAATACTGTTCCACAATTAGCCCTACTCATAATTTTCCTTCTGAATTGTCTCTAATCCTGTAGTGATTCTGGCGACGGCAAGATATATGAGGAGTCCTTAGGAGCTTTTTTTTTTTTTTTTTGTGCAATCCAGACCTTATGCCCTCGGAGAATCATAATTTCTTTTGTGTCAATATTTATCAATATTCACTTTTATTATGCTTATACGAATCTGTGTTGATATATAACACTGGCCAGAAACATCGACCCCACATTAAAGTGGGAAAAGACGTAAACGAAGAAGAAATATATATAAGATTACCTATTCGCCACAAGGGCGCTGTCATCGTCAACATCTTCCTACCGCATAACTATCGTGTCTTCTTCCACCGTAGTGATCTTTGTTGCCTGGAAAACATGTATTACAATATGTAATTTTTTGCCTTTGCTTCCTACTTAAGTATTGACTTCTTTTTTTTTTTCAATCAAAGGCCTTAGCAACGGTTGTCTGTCCTGGTTACAATTTCATTCTTGTTGTATATTCTGGCTTATTTTTATATTGTTTTTTATATTTATTTCTGACGAGGTAAGTGCAATTTTACTGTCGTTCTGTATGAATATACGTATTATAATCCTTTATCTACTGTCTATAATCTTTATTGGTTAATATTCATTATCAGTTAGAGAG
>JAXCGZ010015445.1:0-12500 GCA_037179515.1 Halocaridina rubra | reverse complement strand
TCGTTTTCTTGTGTATTTTTTATGTACAAAAATTAAAATATTTGCTTTTGCAAGAAAACTCAAAATCCATAACAGAAAGCAGACACATGAAATTAAGAAATCGTCGGAGTCTGTTCTTGTCCTCTGACATTATGGGTCTTAAAGAGAGGAATTGGCATGCTAGTCAAATCTATTATATTCTAGTTAACTCAACTTATATTTCACATATTTTATGGCTGACAGGGTTATTTTTAGATGAATAAGGGTTTCCATTGGAGAATATTCTCAACCTACTCACCAAAGCGCATTCAAACACCCTATGTTTTTGGCAGGACCCAGACCCTTCCAGTCAACATCTACATCTCAGGAATTAATTTCTTGATCAAAACCCAGAGTGTGATCAGCAGTAATTTTTTTTTTTTAATTTCCCAATCTGTAGGTACTGTTGTGTTTACTTCATCCATACGAACATGTCAGTCTTTCTCATCATTATTGTGATTAACTTAGACTATTCTTTTAGCCTGTGTTATCATTGTATATCATTCTCTTATAACTGCATTATCCTGAAACAATTACTTTTTCTTAATTTTTCGGGGGGGTCCTGGGCCTAATGAAGGTGATTTTCTTTGCCCGTCCCAGTGTCTGACGCATAAAAAAAAATACCAGTTTCATTAATACGAAGTGCATGTAAGCGGCACAAAGAAATATATATATATATATATATATATATATATATATATATATATATATTATATATATATATATATATATATATATATATATATATATATATATATACTCCACATATTACTTTTGGTATCATTTATTAATAAATATTTAACTTGAGTTACTTCTATAACTGTGTACTAATCTTTGTCAACTTTTCTGACCAGAACCCCTAAGTTCTGGGTAGTGTAAATTGAAAGGTAACCTCAAATATCAATTTCCTTATGATCAACTCTTAGTAATAAGTTTGGAAAAGTTGGAAGTTAAAAGATGAGATATTAGTTGCTTCAAGGCGAAGAGCTTTGCGACCGCTAAGCGGGTAAGTGGAACGTCATACCCAAACCAGGCCGTTTATTTTTGGGTGTTGTTTACAATTCTTCCCTCTCGGTCAGTTTGTTGTTGTTGTTTTTTTTTTGTAATTTTAATTGACTTTTTTTTTAATATTCAATGAAGTCTTCAGTGATAATTAAAGAAAAAGACAAAAATGTCACTGAATTTTGTGGTGAATATATTGCTTTGCTATAATAGATTTGAGGATTATTAATAATTTGATAGTATAAAGGATTTCTCTGATATAGCTTTTTGTGTGTTACCTTTACTCTTAGATTTTTTGTTTGTTTTTTTGTTGTGTTTGTGTGCTACAACTTGCCCATGGTAGACCTAGTACATTCGATATATATATATATATATATATATATATATATATATATATATATATATATATATATATATATATATATATATATATATATACACATATACATACCTACATACATACATACATACACAGATACATACATGCATACATATACACCTATATTTGACATCACCTGGACAACCAAAATTAATACATATGATAGCGAATACATACTGTTAACATACCCTTTGCAAAAGAGTATTCTATGCATAATTTATAAGGTGAATGATTAATATATCATTGTATATTGTTTGGACAATACATATTTCATATCAGTGTTGTGAAATAAAAAAATAGGCATTTTTATTATTAAGTACATATTTAAGTACTGTACAAATGAAATAAAGTATTTTCTTCTGGCGTATGTTAATATCCTATTTACTCTAATTTTGATCATGCTAATATAAAGACTTAGGCAGCTACTGATAGGCAGGTTCTCTCTCTCTCTCTCTCTCTCTCTCTCTCTCTCTCTCTCTCTCTCTCTCTCTCTCTCTCTCTCTCTCTCTCTCTCTCTCTCATATATATATATATATATATATATATATATATATATATATATATATATATATATATATATATATACACAAGAGCCATAGTTCCCCTTATAAGGGGGTGGGTGAGTCAAAGCATTATACCTTGACTCTTTGCGGGAAGAAAAGCCAGAGGATGGGACTAATTATCCCCTCGCTATATATATATATATATATATATATATATATATATATATATATATATATATATATATATATATATATATATATATATATATATATATATATATATATATATATATATATATATATATATTTAAAATCTCCTGGTTTGAATTCTCTTATTACCTAAAATAAAATAATAGCTTCAATTTTTAATATTAAAAAACTCCAATGTTATCCATAAGGATGTTTTAATAAATTCGTAATTTAGTAATCAGAAATATTATAACATTTAATTTGTTATTAGAAGCAGGACGGATTTTATTCAAATACATACCGTTCTAGCCCTTGGTAGAAAAGGGAGTTCGTGACGTAAAACCGGAACAGCTCGTCTGTTGAATTTTCCCGTTGTGTGGAAATTCAGCTTTTGCTATCACAAATTTAACGTTATTTTTTTTATTTTAATTTGTATTTCCTTTAATATTTAATACATATAACTTTGTAACCTTACCTTACCTAACCTAACCTGACATAAAAAAAACTGTTCTTGGTATTTGTAAATTATATAAGAAAAGGAAACGGAATAAATAATAAAAGTAAATTTATTCAATATATATGAGAATTTTTTTTAGTATTTAGTAAAATTAAATGTACTTTTCAGACTTATCATTGCAAAAAGTGAAAAAAAAATTTAAAAGGTAATTTTAGACAAAACATCTGATAGATTTGGTATTTACTATTTTTTAATTTGTGTTAAAGCTTGCAGACCACTGGAAAGAGGTGAAATGATTTTTAATTTGCGTTAAAGCTTACAGACCACTGGAAAGAGGTGGAATGATTTTTAATTTGCGTTAAAGCTTACAGACCACTGGAAAGAGGTGGAATGATTTTTAATTTGCGTTAAAGCTTACAGACCATTGCAAAGAGGTGAAATGATTTTTAATTTGCGTTAAAGCTTACAGACCACTGGAAAGAGGTGGGATGATTTTTAATTTGCGTTAAAGCTTACAGACCATTGCAAAGAGGTGAAATGATTTTTAATTTGCGTTAAAGCTTACAGACCAATGGAAAGAGGTGGAATGATTTTTAATTTGCGTTAAAGCTTACAAACCATTGCAAAGAGCTGGACTGATTTTTAATTTGTGTTAAAGCTTACAGACTATTGCAAAGAGGTGAAATGATTTTTAAATTGCGTTAAAGATTACAGACCACTGGAAAGAGGTGAAATGATTTTTAATTTGCGTTAAAGCTTACAGACCACTGGAAAGAGGTGGAATTATTTTTAATTTGCGTTAAAGCTCACAGACCACTGGAAAGAGGTGGAATGATTTTTAATTTGTGTAAAAGCTTACAGACCACTGGAAAGAGGTGAAATGATTTTTAATTTGTGTAAAAGCTTACAGACCAATGCAAAGAGGTGGAATGATTTTTAATTTGCGTTAAAGCTTACAGACCAATGCAAAGAGCTGGACTGATTTTCAATTTGCGTTAAAGCTTACAGACCACTGGAAAGAGGTGAAATGATTTTTAATTTGCGTTAAAGCTTACAGACCACTGGAAAGAGGTGGAATTATTTTTAATTTGCGTTAAAGCTTACAGACCATTGCAGAGAGGTGGAATTAAAGAAAAAAAAAACATTTAATTCAAGACTAGAATTACAAGATCACTGCCAGTAAAATGGGGAAAAATAAATTAATCCAATATATTTTGAAGGATTTAGCATTTAGTCAGGCTAAGAATATAATTGAAGCAAAAATGGGCGAATATTAAAAGAAAAAGAGGTTAAATCTTAAAAGTATAAAAGAGAATTTTCAATTTGATATTATAGATACATAGTTCGGATTTACATGAAGATGAATGGATGACTTAAAATTTATTTAAATTACGTGAACGACTTATAAAATAATTGTTGGGATGACTTAAAGTTTATTTAAATAAACTTAAGACTTATAAAATAATTGTTGGGAGATGAGAAAGAGATAGAAAGAAGAATTTAAAAAATCAATATAATAAAAATATATGTATATAGTCGAAATCAGGAGACAAAAATGAAAAGACTAATAATAAAAAAAACACAGAAAAGGAAATTTTAATTTTGGTTATTGAATATACGAAGTTAACATAAGAATATGAGAATGATAAATAATAATAATAATGATAATAATAAGAATGATTATAATTATAGCAATAATGAGAAATGAATTCCAAATATATAAAGGGAATGTTTATATTAAATTTTGTAAATATTCAGGGTATAGAGACAAAGGAATAATAATAATAATAATAATAATGATGATGATAATAATAATAAAAATAATAATAATAATAATAATAGTGACTTAAAGGATGAATTCCATATGTATAAGAGGGAAATTAAATTTATAAGTATTTAGTTGAAGCTTGCAAAAAGATGAGAAACAGAGGGAAATTATAATAATAATAATAATAATAATAATAACAAAAATAATAACTATTATAAAACCAATAGTAACAATAACATAAAGTCTATATATACAAGAGGGGATTTTCATTTAAAAATTTTATTTATCATTTTAAAAAATTAAAATAATTTTTTCTATTGTGTTAAAAAAGGATTTTTTTTATTGTATTAAAAATAAAAATAACTTTTTATTGTGTTAAAATGAAAATAATATACTGAGAAAAATATTCAAAAATAATTTACTACTTATTATTGCTATTATCGCATCACATATAAAAGAGGGAAATTTTTAGTTTGTCTTTTTCCAATATTCACTTAAATGTGGGGATCGCGGGAGCTCAGTGGAAGTTACGCGGCTTCGATCGCACCGCGAGGCTTTAGGAAAGGAATTCACCCTTGATCCCCATTGCCAACTTGTCTTTAGCCACCCCCTTTTGAATGGGGACTAATTTTGAAACGAAAAGGTAAAGAAGATATTCTGTTAAAATTTGGTAATAGAGTCAAGCAAAATTGAGACAACAAGACAAAAACAATACAAAGTTTACACACACACACACACACACACACACATATATATATATATATATATATATATATAATATATATATATATATATATATATATATATATATATATATATATAATTTATTTATTCATTGTGGCAGCAACTCACCATGACTTCATTGTATCATTATATTTGTTGCTTTTTCATTATTTTCTTTTTTACTGTTAAATTAATTCATATCTGTGCGTCGACTATATGTATGGTTTTAATACTTTTTTATATTTTTAGAATGTGTCATGCCTGCGTGTGTATATATTGCATTATTAGTAAATTTTTTTTTGGTACTACTAGCTACTTTTGACTCTCTCTCTCTCTCTCTCTCTCTCTCTCTCTCTCTCTCTCTCTCTCTCTCTCTCTCTCTCTCTCTCTCTCTCTCTCTCTCTCTCTCTCTCTCTCTCTCTCTCTCTCTCTCTCTCATGCCGTTGTTGTTACCATGCGGGTACTAAGCTTTTGTAAGCAGGGTATATGTCTTATTTTCCAACCTAAACTGGCTCTTGGAGTATATCTGTAGGTATGTGGGGTAGTTAGTGAAGTAGTTTCTTAATGTATGCGATAGCGTGTAATGACCAGAACTGCAGTATATATATATATATATATATATATATATATATATATATATATATATATATATATATATATATATATATATATATATATATATATATATGTAATTTATATATATATATATATATATATATATATATATATATATATATATATATATATATGAGTGTGACGCCGAGACAGGCAAAACTACCCTAATCAATAAAGGCCCGGGCACAAGAAAGCACCAAGGCAAAGGAAAAGAAAAAGGTTAAGGACAAGGCAGAGATAAGGTAATATCACTCAAAGAGATATGGAGGACTAGGCCCTGAGATGACGATAGATCCGCCTTTTGAAGGATGATAGGTCATAAGAAATAGGGAAGACAGAAGGAGGAAGAGAGTTTTAGAGTATGGAGGTAGATGGGAAGAAGCATCGCTGCACCGACCAATCCCCGAGCTACAAATCTCCACACAGTACCTGTGAGATGAGGCCGCTTGGCGAGTGTTACGCGGCCTCGGCAGTGGGGGAGGGATCCAACTCATCAGAGCAGCGATGGAAGTAGTAGCGATAGGAAAGAGAAAGGGAAGATACCTTATAGCGAAGAGAGAGAGAATTCAGATTAAAAGTAAGAGAAGGATCATTAATGAGTCTGACTGCCTTAGCTTCAACCCTATCAAGGATATAAGTATAAGAAGAAGGACCCCTGATGTGTGACCAGTGTTCTAAGCAGGGACGGATAAGACCTTTATAAATTTTAAGTAGCTGTAAAGAGGAAAAGTAATGACGGAAACGAAACAAAACCCCCATTTTTTTTGCATGATTTAGAAATTCGGATTATGTGATTCCTCCAAGACATGTTAGAGGGTATTTGGATTCCTAATATGTTGATAACATTAAGAGGGTAAATTTCGTTAGTTTCGAAGACAATAGGGTTATAAGGAGGAGAAGAAGATAAAGAGATAGCCAGAAACTGTGTTTTGGAGGCATTGAATTTAACTAAATTTTTGAGTGCCCCACTCAGATACCCTCTGCAAATCGGAGTTGAGAGTAGAAGAAAGAGTGATTCGAGACTGATTACGAGTAGCAGATGAAGGTTGTGAAGAAAAGGCAGAGGAAAAGTGAAGGGTAAAATATTCAGCAAAGGCATGAGGAAGATGGGGATTGTAGAAGATCACTGATGAAGAGAAGGGAACAGAGTAGGTTGAAGAACAGAGCCCTGTCTAATACCACTGGTAACAGAGAAAGGGCTTGATGTCACATCATCAACAACTACAGATATAAAACGGTTAGACAGAAAACTGGAAATCAGAGAACAGAAAGAAGGGGTAAAGCCATAGGCAGGGAGTTTATATATATATATATATATATATATATATATTATATATATATATATATATATATATATATATATATATATATATATATATATATATATATATATATATATATATATATATATATATATATATATATATACACACTACACAATCGTCTTTTTACATTTTTCAGACATCATTGTGTGATAATTTTTTATAGAGAATACTAAAAACAGCATTTTTGGTGAACTTGAACGTTCTGGTTATTGTGGGCTATGCTTCTGCAGCTTGACATCTTCAGTGATAGTCAACCTGGGTGCACGGTGCACCCCAGGGTGCATGAATTTTTTTCAAAGGGTACATGGAAATAAATGGGGTACTTGGAGGGGTATATGACATGGCCAGTGCGCATGAGAGTGCACAGTACGAAAAAAGTGTTTTAAGGAAGAAAATTGTAAGTGTCAAGTAAGAAATTAATTTAAATTGAGATTAAAGTATTACAGATTTATGTATTACATTAGTATATTAAACTCCTAACCTACAAAATAATATTTTATTTTATTATAAATTTTGCATACCCTTTTTCAGTTACTTTTCAGGTTCCAGGAGTTGTGAATTTTGCATATGCTTTTTCAGTTACTTTTCAGGTTTAAGCAAGAGTGAATTTTGCTAAGATTGCAAATTAAAGAGTCTTCCTTCTGTGACCTCATCTACACAACGTAAGTACTGTATATTCATTCTTAAGTGTAATTTGCATAATAGTTTTGTTACGTCTAGTCATGTATGATAATGTTTATTGAAGTTTCAGTAAATTTGGCTTGAATATATACAGTATTTATTGATATTTTGGGGGGGATGTCATTCTTTCATGAACATTGCTTGATATTTTTGTAAATGCTTTTAAATATGCTTCAAAATTAAGACAATTAGCTTAATTGAATAGACGCCTCATATATTGATAGATTTTTTATAAATTTGTTAATATATTATAAATAGACTGTTTTATTTATTTATTTATCTATGGACCTCCTATGTGAGTTGCTACTTCCATCCTAGCAGCATTTTCCCTATGTTTTATTGGGTCGCTGTTTGCACTACCCTGTTGGAGCTTGTGTTGGTATAGCTTAATTTTACGGCCGCATGCTCTTCCTGGCACCGACGCTTACCGTGATCTGGGCTTGGAACCGGCACTAAGTTGAGATTGATTTGTTCCGCCAGTGGATTCTTGAATGGGCCACCCACCAGAGGTTGGGTCTTACCTTGTAAAGATGCAGTTGAGAATATAAATATTAAGTCTCAAAAAAATAATATACAATTACGTATGGTGCAGTGAATATAAACTTTTATATATATATATATATATATATATATATATATATATATATATATATATATATATATATATATATATATATATATATATATATATATATATATATATATATATATATATATATGTGTGTGTGTGTGTGTGTGTGTGTGTGTGTGTGTATATGTATATATATGTATATGTATGTGTATATATATATATATATATATATATATATATATATATATATATATATATATATATATATATATATATATATATATATATATATATATCCTGTGCCCTGTGGGGCGGGCACAATATCAAAGAATAGCCTCACCGTATTCCCTGCGTGTCGTAAAAGGCGACTAAAAGTGGACGGGGCGGGGGGACTAGGAATCCCCCCTTGTACCAACCTCCTGTGAGACGTCAAAGAAGAGGGGGAGTAGAGGGGATAAAAACTTCTCCCCAAACTGTTTTCCTTTTTTGATGTCGGCTACCCCCCAATTAAACGGGGAAACAGCCAAGGTATATGTATGTATGATTATTTTTTTTTTATTTTTTTCCTGTGCGGACTTTTAGACTGAAAAGCAAAAAAAAGAAATTATAATAGTAATAATAATAAATCTTTCATTAAATGTAAGCTTCTCAAAGTTAATATTTTTTTATGTTGACTTTCAGTATGAAAATTAATTCAGCAGCACGTAATGGTGATTCACTTTAAAATAACAAGATCTTGAGAGAGCCACTGGAGTTGGCATTAGTGACATTGTTTAGGCTCTCCGAACACCCTCATTTTCTTCCCGACTTATTTACTTTGTATGTACTTAGTTTTATTTCTTTAACAGGTAAGGACCCATATATATATATATATATATATATATATATATATATATATATATATATATATATATATATATATATATATATATATATATATATATATATATATATATATGTGTGTGTGTGTGTGTGTGGTAGGAAAAACTCATTAAATAAAACAACGAAAATATAATGTTATATATATATATATATATATATATATATATATATATATATATATATATATATATATATATATACACACACTATTTTTATCCTGTTTGACTGTTCAGCTTGTCATCTCATATAATTTGACTTTTTATAAATGTTGTCAAATAAACTATTCATATACACATTTTAAACCACTAATTCCATCTTCAGAGAACTAATATAATGAACTCTGAAAATGATTCCAGTAATACTCAAGTTTGGATTTTTTTTTATGAGTGTGACACCGGGACAGGCAAAAACTGCCCTAATTAATAAAGGCCCGGGCACAAGAAAGCACCAAGACGAAGGAAAACAAAAAGGTTAAGGACAAAGCAGAGATGAAGTAATATCACACAAAGGAAACCGACAGACAGAAAATACAGTCAAAGTACAGAGGAGCCAGAGTTATGGAGGACTAGGCCCTGAGATGACGATAGATCCGCTTTTTGAAGGATGATAGGTTATAAGAATTAGGAAAGACAGAATAAGGAAGAGAGTTCCAGAGTCTGGAGGTAGATGGGAAGAAGCAGACGCTGCACCGACCACTCCGCGAGCTACAAATCTCCACACAGTACCTCTGAGATGAGGCCGCTTGGTGAGTGTTACGTGGCCTCGGCAGTGGGGGAGGGATGTGACACGCCAACTCATCAGAGCAGCGATGGAAGTATTAGCAATAGAATAGAGAAAGGGAAGATACCTTAAGGCGAAGAGAGAGAGAATTCAGATTAGAAGTAAGAGATGGATCATTAATGAGTCTGACTGCCTTAGATTCAACCCTATCAAGGAGATAAGTATAAGAAGAAGCACCCCAGATGTGTAAGCAGTATTCTAAGCAGGGACGGATGATATTTTTATAATTTTAAGTAGCTATAAAGAGGAAAAGTAATGACGGAAACGAAACAAAACCCCCATTTTTTTTGGATGATTTAGAAATTCGGATTATGTGATTCCTCCAAGACAAGTTAGAGGCTATATGGATTCCTAATATGTTGATAGAATTAAGAGGGTAAATTTCGTTAGTTTCGAAGATAATAGGGTTATCAGGAGGAGAAGAAGATAAAGAGATAGCCAGAAACTGTGTTTTGGAGGCATTGAATTTAACTAAATTTTGAGTGCCCCTCTCAAATACCCTCTGCAAATCGGAGTTGAGAGTAGAAGAAAGAGTGATGCGAGACTGATTACGAGTAGCAAGATGAAGGTTGTGAAGAAAAGGTAGAAGAAAGGAGAAGGGTAGAATCATCAGCAAAGGCGTGAAGAAGAGAGTAAGATGGGGATTGTAGAAGATCATTGATGAAGAGAAGGAACAGAGTAGGTGAAAGAACAGAGCCCTGTGGAACACCACTGGTAACAGAGAAAGAGCTAGATGTCGCACCATCAACAACTACAGATATAAAACGGTCAGAAAGAAAACTGGAAATCAGAGAACAGAAAGAATGGGTAAAGCCATAGGCAGGGAGTTTGGCCAACAGAGCCTTGTGACAGACTTTGTCAAATCCCTTAGAGAAATCAAGGGCGAAAACAAAGGGTTCCCCATAGTTCCTCAGAAAACATGATCATATATGAGTAAGATTGAACCAGAGGTCACCAGTGGATCTTGCCTTGCGGAAGTCGTACTGGTTGGTGATCGGAGATAGGTGAGTTAGATTCAAGGCTTAAATTTCTAAATATAATTAACATACAGGTCTTAAGTGTAGTCCTTTTCTCTAGTCCATTTTGCAGGCCGCAGTTTCCATTGTTACATATTTTAATAATAATAATCTATCTATATATATAAATATTCCATTTTCCCCCTTGTATGGGGAGTGACTGAGTCAAGGCTAACTCCTCGGACTCTTTGGGAAGAGAAAATATAGAGGAGGGAATTTAGTCGACTCTTGCGACACGAAGGGGAACACGGAGGAAATTTTCTAACCCCCCTCCTTCGAGAGGAAATAATGATAATAATAATAATTATGCTTCTACTACAACTACTACTTCTACATATAATAATAATAATAATATTTTCCCACACAGTTTTCAGCAACAATGAACGATAAAGAACTAGCCACCATTACGTTCGGCAGCGCAAGACTGGCTAAGAATTACTTGGAATATAGACCCAACCCTCCAGAATCTCTTATTCAACGTGTTCTAGAATTCACTAAAGAAAAAAGGGTGAGTTCATATCAATATTCTCATCTAAAAACAAATATTCCACAATTTTTACGTGCATGTGTTTATACCAATTTTATTTTAGGAGGAAAAATATAATAAAAATGTATTATAAGATTGGGAAAGATCTTTTTAACTATAGTTTCTTCATTGACAAAAATAATAAGAAAGTCCGTCAATTTTTTTTTATTTCTCGTTTTCTTTGAAAGGAGCGAATATTCGTTTTCTGTTAAAATAATATGGTAAATTTATTCAAATCATGCATAACTATGTTAATGTACAAACCTTTAGTAGTAGTCACCGTGGCTCAAGCGGTAGCGTCCGCGACTTTGAGGCGTCAGGTTGAGGGTTCGCGCCCCGTCACGGTCTGAGGTTAGCAAGGGCATGCAGTCAGGGTAACGATTACATCTGCCAAAACAATTCCTTCGCAAGAAGGCAACCGTCCTAGCCCTTGGTAGAAAAGTGAGTCAGTGACGTAAAGCTGGAACTGGAACAAAGCTTTAGTTATAGAGGACCTCATGAAGAATTGGGACCTAATTTTTATCATCCATTAGGTTAGGTTATTGGGTAAATTTTTAGAAGAGGGGATTATTCTCTTATAACAACAAAACTGTATTTTCCCGACAATTTCTTTGTGACACAAGCGATTCTAAATTCCATTTCTGGTGCAAAACACTCGATGTAGACTTTCCATCCTCCCCCCTTACCCCTAGCAATCATAGGGGGAAGTGTTTGGAATCGGGGTTTTGGGTGGGGGGGGGACGAGTGACATGCAGCAGAAAGGAAGCACAAAAACCTTTAATCCACACAAAAAAGTAAAAAAATTTTTTTTTTTTTTTTGGTGCGTCCTAACCTAACCTTGCCTAACCTAGGGAAACGCTTCCTCCCTAAGCCCCCGGACCCCTTAGTGGTATTTTTTCCCAAGCCGGGGGCTACGCCCCTGGACCCCCTTAGGGGGTACATATGGACCCTAACAGCCGTCGATTTCTCCAAAGGTGTTTGATCGCGTCATTATTATTGTCTTAGTGAGATCTGTTATTCTATTTATATATATAAAAAAGCCATTTTCCATTAATCCCCATAACT
>JAXCGZ010015444.1:67500-80276 GCA_037179515.1 Halocaridina rubra | reverse complement strand
TATTAGGAAGCTGCACTCAATGGCTAGAATAGGTGGAAATGTTTTGGAATGGATAAAAACTTACTTAGAAGGAAGGGAACAGAGGGTTAGAGTAAGACACTCAGTGTCTGAATGGAGAAGAGTTAGTAGTGGAGTTCCACAGGGTTCAGTTTTAGGGCCACTTTTGTTCCTTGTATATGTAAATGACCTACCAGAGTCTGTAAATTCATTCATGAATATGTTTGCAGATGATGCAAAGATTGTGAAGAAAGTAAAAAACGAGAACAATGGTAGAGAACTTCAGGAGGATCTAAATAATCTGCATGAGTGGTCAGAAAAGTGGCTAATGAAATTCAATACTTCAAAATGTAAGGTAATGAGAATGGGTACAAGTGCAAGAAGGCCCAAGCTTGACTACTCGGTGGCTGGAGTACAACTTCAAGAGACAGAAAATGAGAGAGATCTAGGAGTAAACATACTGGCAGATTTGTCTCCAGAAATACATATAAATGGCATAGTAAGGGCAGCATATGCATTCTTATCAAATGTAAGGGTAGCCTTCAGGCACATGGACAAGGAAATGTTCAGAAATATTTATGTAACCTATGTGAGGCCAAAACTCGAATATGCAGCCCCCTTTTGGAATCCGCACTTGAAAAAGCACATAGCTAAGCTTGGAAAAGTTCAAAGACATGCCACGAAACTGGTGCCAGAAATACGCAATCTCAGTTATGATGAGAGGCTGAGGGAATTAGACTTACCATCACTCGAAGCTAGAAGAGTGAGGGGGGATATGGTGACAGTCTTTAAATTCCTTCATGGTTATGATAGAGTGGATAGGGATCGATATTTTGATATGGCTGGCTCTAGAACTAGAGGTCATAGTTTGAAGCTTGGTAAGAAAACTTCTTTGAAGGATGTAAGAAAATACTTTTTCTGTGTAAGAGTAGTTGATAATTGGAATTGGCTAAGCGAGGAGGTAGTTAATGCTATCTCAATCCATAGTTTTAAGGACAGGTATGATAAGTATCACTAAGTATAAAATGGAAGCGATCAGGAGACGGGAAGATACGAGCTTTGGGCTCTTTCCTGTAAACACAATTAGGTAATCACAATTAGGTAATCACACACACACACACACACCGAGAACAATGGTAGAGAACTTCAGGAGGATCTAAATAATCTGCATGAGTGGTCAGAAAAGTGGCTAATGAAATTCAATACTTCAAAATGTAAGGTAATGAGAATGGGTACAAGTGCAAGAAGGCCCAAGCTTGACTACTCGGTGGCTGGAGTACAACTTCAAGAGACAGAAAATGAGAGAGATCTAGGAGTAAACATACTGGCAGATTTGTCTCCAGAAATACATATAAATGGCATAGTAAGGGCAGCATATGCATTCTTATCAAATGTAAGGGTAGCCTTCAGGCACATGGACAAGGAAATGTTCAGAAATATTTATGTAACCTATGTGAGGCCAAAGCTCGAATATGCAGCCCCCTTTTGGAATCCGCACTTGAAAAAGCACATAGCTAAGCTTGGAAAAGTTCAAAGACATGCCACGAAACTGGTGCCAGAAATACGCAATCTTAGTTATGATGAGAGGCTGAGGGAATTAGACTTACCATCACTCGAAGCTAGAAGAGTGAGGGGGGATATGGTGACAGTCTTTAAATTCCTTCATGGTTATGATAGAGTGGATAGGGATCGATATTTTGATATGGCTGGCTCTAGAACTAGAGGTCATAGTTTGAAGCTTGGTAAGAAAACTTCTTTGCAGGATGAAAGAAAATACTTTTTCTGTGTAAGAGTAGTTGATAATTGGAATTGGCTAAGCGAGGAGGTAGCTAATGCTATCTCAATCCATAGTTTTAAGGACAGGTATGATAAGTATCACTAAGTATAAAATGGAAGCGATCAGGAGACGGGAAGATACGAGCTTTGGGCTCTTTCCTGTAAACACAATTAGGTAATCACAATTAGGTAATCACACACACACACACACACACGAGAACAATGGTAGAGAACTTCAGGAGGATCTAAATAATCTGCATGAGTGGTCAGAAAAGTGGCTAATGAAATTCAATACTTCAAAATGTAAGGTAATGAGAATGGGTACAAGTGCAAGAAGGCCCAAGCTTGACTACTCGGTGGCTGGAGTACAACTTCAAGAGACAGAAAATGAGAGAGATCTAGGAGTAAACATACTGGCAGATTTGTCTCCAGAAATACATATAAATGGCATAGTAAGGGCAGCATATGCATTCTTATCAAATGTAAGGGTAGCCTTCAGGCACATGGACAAGGAAATGTTCAGAAATATTTATGTAACCTATGTGAGGCCAAAACTCGAATATGCAGCCCCCTTTTGGAATCCGCATTTGAAAAAGCACATAGCTAAGCTTGAAAAAGTTCAAAGACATGCCACGAAACTGGTGCCAGAAATACGCAATCTCAGTTATGATGAGAGGATGAGGGAATCAGACTTACCATCACTCGAAGCTAGAAGAGTGAGGGGGGATATGGTGACAGTCTTTAAATTCCTTCATGGTTTTGATAGAGTGGATAGGGATCGATATTTTGATATGGCTGGCTCTAGAACTAGAGGTCATAGTTTGAAGCTTGGTAAGAAAACTTCTTTGCAGGATGTAAGGAAATACTTTTTCAGTGTAAGAGTAGTTGATAATTGGAATTGGCTAAGCGAGGAGGTAGTTAATGCTATCTCAATCCATAGTTTTAAGGACAGGTATGATAAGTATCACTAAGTATAAAATGGAAGCAATCAGGAGACGGGAAGATACGAGCTTTGGGCTCTTTCCCGTAAACAAAATTAGGTAATCACAATTAGGTAATCACACACACACACACACACACACAACGTTCAGTGACACACGAAACTGCTCCTCTTAAATTACTACTTGTGTTTTGAGTGACTAAGTGCTTAGTGGAAAACTTTACCATAATTTCCATAAATCTGAAATCCTGCAGAGTATTGTGAGTACAAAACTTATATTTGTTGTATGACGAGACTGTTCATATTAAAGGAAAAAAAATTGAGAACATTTTCGTGAGGAGAGAGAGAAGCTGCCGTCCAGATCTGCCTTGAAGGAAATCTAGAAGAGTTGCCAGAGGTGGAGCCATCACATCACATTACCTATTTTTTTGTGTAAACTGGGGAAAGCTCTTAAGCCGTTTACCTGATCCTGTGGTTCTATATATTGTTAAAATCAGTATCCTTCCCATTTATTTTAACTAGTTAGTTAGTTTGATACACGAAATAATTGAATAATTAAAAAAAAAATACCAAATATCCACCTGTCAACAGTACTGAGTTAAGTTGCCAAGTAGTACAGCTGTCTTATTTTCTTCATTTTTTTGCTTTTCTTTTAGCTTTCTCTTTTACTATTTTTTTTTATTTTGTATATATATTGAGTTAAATGTAAAGTCTAACCCTGTGATAACATATCTTGGTTAGCAAGTGAGTTTATCAGTTAGGAAGAATATATAGCAGAAACAGGTGGGTGCCACCTCAAACACAAATTCGAATTTTCCTTCAGGTTTGACTTTTGTTTTTCTTTTTCTTTTTATACTTAAATTACCATGGTCAAGTTTTTAAGTTAAGATGTGTGTTACCAGAAAAGAGATAAACTGAGTCACTAAATAGCACTTATATGGAGATATAAAAATTCTGTGTGAAGCTCAATTAAAAGTTTTTCTCTTTTTTTTTTTCCTCTTTCTCGTCTTCTTTCTATATTCTGTGAGAGGGAGAACATAAAAATGAGGCCATCTCTGTCCCAAACCTCTCCCACCCATGGGTCGGGAGAAGGGGTAGCCATCAGGGGACTTAAACAGAGAATCAAGAAGTTAGAGGAAATGGTTATAAGCCTTGATGATAAAATTCGGAATATGGATGTAGAAATGAAAGAGAATGAAACACTCAGAGAACAAATAAGATCTTTGGAGGAAGCAAATAAAGCACAAGGGCAGGAGAGAAAGGAACTAGAAAAAAGAATAAAGAAGCTGGAAGGGGAAAAGAGTCAACTAGAATCTAGAATTTCTAAACAAGAAGATAAAAACAAACAGCTGAATGACAACCTAAAGGAATTAGATGTTAGTTCACTGCTCTCTTCTGAGAGAGACGAGATTGCTGCTTGGAATGTCCAGATTAAGGAAAACATTGAACAGTTCAGAAAAGAGTTCCAGGAGCTGAATATGGAAAATGATGCCATGAAAACTTCCTTTGCTGATGCACTAAAGGGGAATGTGGCAGTAAAAGAGGCTGTAAAGGTGGTGGCACTGGAAAACATACAAACAGTTGACTATAAAGAGACAGTAATCGAAAAAATGAAAGACGTTGTGATGGAAAGGGCAAACCCACTCATCAGACAGGCACTTGATAAGGAGAAGACAGTGGTAATCTCAGGCATAAGTGAATCCCAGGAGCCAACATGGCAGGGGAGACTTGAAGAAAATAAAGCTAGGGTTGTAGACCTGATAAGAAAGCTTGGAGTAGTATGTGGTCCTGAGGATATTGTAAACATACACCAACTAGGTAAATATTCGAGGGAAGGAAAGCCGAGACCAACAAAAGTAACCTTTGAGAGAGGGGAAACATTTAGGGAAATATTGTTGAGAAAAAAAAGTCTAAAAGACCTTCAAGAATTCAAAGAAGTGTTCATTAGACAATACAGAACACAGGAAGAGATGGGAAAGATCAAAAACTTGTTGCAAGAGGCAAGAAGGTTAAATGATGAAAGAAATGAAGAAGAGAAGAAAAATTTTCATTACAGAGTACTTCCAGACAAAGGGGAGATAAAGAAGATAATGACAGAAGATCAGGGGATGGGGCCTCATTAAGATTGTTATACACAAATGCTGATGGATTAGCTGGTAAGGCAGTAGAATTAAAAGATAGGATTCACAACAGTAAGGCAGATATAGTAGCAATTACAGAGACTAAGTTGAGTGAGGACATAAACAGTGTCACAGTTTTTCCTAAGGGCTTCAGAATACTAAGGGTTGAAAGATCTGAGAGGACTGGTGGAGGGATAGCACTGCTCATAAGTGAGAGGATTCAAGTTGAAGAAATAAACTTGGCAATAGAAAGTGAGTTCAGGGAATTTCTTGTTGCTCGCATAAATACTGGGTCAGAGAGTATTATAATAACTGTTGTATACAACCCACCAAGGAACCAAAATAGGCTTGAAGTTTATGAGGAAAGTCATATAGGTACTATTGAAGTCATAAACTCAGTTGTTAACATGGCACGGGAAAAAAAATGTAGGATTTTGATTATGGGAGACTTTAATCATAAAGAGATAGATTGGATAAATCTTGACCAACACAGTGGTGAGGACTCATTCGGGGCAAGATTCCTAGATTGCGTACAAGGGAATTTCCTACACCAACATGTAATGGAACCAACAAGGGCCAGGGGTGGGGATGAGCCATCACTACTTGATCTAGTGTTCACAGATAATGTGTTGGATATTGAAAATATTGAGTATGAACCACCAATTGGAAAGAGTGACCACTGTGTGTTGTTGATGGAGTATATCATTGAAGATATTCTTCCTGAGAGTAGAGGCACTGAGGACATGAGGAGGAACTATCCGAAAGGAGATTACATCAAAATGAATGAGCTTTTTGCAGTTATTGACTGGAGAACCTTATTTTACAACAAATCTGTACAAGAAATGTATGACATCTTTTGTGAGAAATATGGGAAGATAGTAGATTGCTGCATACCTGTCACCAAAGTAGGTGTAATTCATTCCAGAGAGAAATGGTTCGATAATGGGTGTAAAAGAGCTAAGGAGTGGAGAGGCAAATGCTGGAAAAGGAATAGGAGAAGAAAAAACATAAATGCCGGGCAAACCTACAAAAGAGCAAGAAATGACTACCTTAGTAAAAGGAGAGAGGCAGAGAGAGACTATGAGAGGGACATCACCAGGAAGGCTAAAGAAAATCCCAAGCTTTTCCACAGCTTTATCAGAGGAAAACTGAAGGTAAAAGAACAGGTTTTAAGGCTAAAGAGAGCGGATGGAGCATCACTGAGACGGATGAAGAGATCTGCAAAGAATTGAACAAGGAGTTTCAGTCAGTATTTACAGTAGAAAATACCCCACACCCTCAGATTGCAGTGATAGAAGCTCAAGGGCCGGTATTAGAGAACATCAACCTTACAGCCACAGAGGTATGCAAAGCGCTGATGGATTTAGATGTTCATAAGGCTACAGGTCCTGATGACATATCCCCTCATGTGCTTAAAAAATGTGCAACACAATATCAGTGGCACTAAGTATCATATTTAAGGAGTCAATGGAGTCGGGGGAGATTCCAAGATGCTGGAAACAAGCAAATGTGATACCTATCTTCAAAAAGGGAAGGAGGGATATGGCTCTGAACTATAGACCAGTTTCCTTGACCAGCATAGTTTGCAAAGTTATGGAGAAACTACTAAGGAAACATATCTCTCTTCACTTGGAATCCTTCAACTTTTTGTCAGTGAGGCAACATGGCTTCAGAGAAGGTAGATCAACAGTAACAAACTTATTAGAATTTTATGATGAGGTAAGCCAAATCTTACAGGAAAGAGAGGGCTGGGCAGATTGCATATTCCTAGACTTCCAGAAAGCGTTTGACACTGTTCCACATGGGAGACTTATTAGGAAGCTGCACTCAATGGCTAGAATAGGTGGAAATGTTTTGGAATGGATAAAAACTTACTTAGAAGGAAGGGAACAGAGGGTTAGAGTAAGACACTCAGTGTCTGAATGGAGAAGAGTTAGTAGTGGAGTTCCACAGGGTTCAGTTTTAGGGCCACTTTTGTTCCTTGTATATGTAAATGACCTACCAGAGTCTGTAAATTCATTCATGAATATGTTTGCAGATGATGCAAAGATTGTGAAGAAAGTAAAAAACGAGAACAATGGTAGAGAACTTCAGGAGGATCTAAATAATCTGCATGAGTGGTCAGAAAAGTGGCTAATGAAATTCAATACTTCAAAATGTAAGGTAATGAGAATGGGTACAAGTGCAAGAAGGCCCAAGCTTGACTACTCGGTGGCTGGAGTACAACTTCAAGAGACAGAAAATGAGAGAGATCTAGGAGTAAACATACTGGCAGATTTGTCTCCAGAAATACATATAAATGGCATAGTAAGGGCAGCATATGCATTCTTATCAAATGTAAGGGTAGCCTTCAGGCACATGGACAAGGAAATGTTCATAAATATTTATGTAACCTATGTGAGGCCAAAACTCGAATATGCAGCCCCCTTTTGGAATCCGCACTTGAAAAAGCACATAGCTAAGCTTGATAAAGTTCAAAGACATGCCACGAAACTGGTGCCAGAAATACGCAATCTCAGTTATGATGAGAGGCTGAGGGAATTAGACTTACCATCACTCGAAGCTAGAAGAGTGAGGGGGGATATGGTGACAGTCTTTAAATTCCTTCATGGTTATGATAGAGTGGATAGGGATCGATATTTTGATATGGCTGGCTCTAGAACTAGAGGTCATAGTTTGAAGCTTGGTAAGAAAACTTCTTTGCAGGATGTAAGGAAATACTTTTTCAGTGTAAGAGTAGTTGATAATTGGAATTGGCTAAGCGAGGAGGTAGTTAATGCTATCTCAATCCATAGTTTTAAGGACAGGTATGATAAGTATCACTAAGTATAAAATGGAAACGATCAGGAGACGGGAAGATACGAGCTTTGGGCCCTTTCCCGTAAACACAATTAGGTAATCACAATTAGGTAATCACAGATCAGAAATCAGTGGCTTTTATATTGGAGTCAAAACAATCAGTCAAAATAAAAAATGACAAAATACAGAGGTGGAGAAAAAGCTTGCCTGTTAAAAGTCTGACCTTCAATATCGGCCTGGCATGGATAATATCCCTGCTGATGCGTTTTCAAAGGTGTATTGCTCTGCTGTGGGTATAGAAACTTGACTGAATTTACACAATTCACTCAGCCACCCTGGTATAACACGAATGGTGCATTTTATTAGGATGCGGAACCTTCCGTTTTCTGTGGAGGAGGTAAAAAGGGTAACTTCCTCATGTCCAGTTTGTGCAGAGTATAAGCCACAGTTCTATCAACCTGAATCATCTCATTTGATCAAAGCAATGGTTCCATTTGAAAGACTTAGTATTGATTTTAAAGGACCACTGCCATCCTCATCAAAAAATCTGTACCTGTTGACTGTTATTGACGAATTTTCTCGGTTCCCAATCGCATTTGCATGCCCTGATATGAGCTCACGGACTCTCATTAAATGTCTTAGTCAATTGTTTGCAATATTTGGTATGCCTGCATATATCCATTCTAATAGAGGTGCTTCGTTTATGTCAGCAGACGTCTGTCATTTTCTCAACAGACAAGGGATTCCTACTAGTCGTACTACTCCATATAATCCCCAGGGCAATGGTCAATGCAAGAAGTACAATGGAGTGATCTGGAAATATATTGCTCTTGCACTAAAATCAAAACATCTACCTGTTTCTCATTGGTAGCTTATATTTTACAGGATGCTCTACTTTCAAGCCATACTCTACTTTCAACGGCTACAAATGCTACTCCACATGAGCACCTGATTGCTTTTCAATGCCAGTCAAGCAGCCGATACTCTCTCCCAAAGTGGCTTTCTTCACCAGGACTTGTCCTAGTAAAACACCATGTCAGAGAATCCAATTATGACCCTATTGTTGAAGAGGCAAAACTCATAGAAGCAAATCCTCGGTATGCATACATACGTTTCTTCAATGGCAGGGAAACTACTGTTTCAACTCGACACCTGGCTCCAGCAAATGATGTTCAGAATATTACTCAGAAGACTGATAACTCTCAACACCTGGCTCCAGCAAATGATATCCAGAGTGTTACTCACAGGACTGATAATTTTCATTCTCCTGTTGCTGAAAGTGTAGATATTGTGAACATCCAATTAGACAACAGTAATGAAACGAATCAACCAAATGATGCCAGTCAACCTGATTTTTTGGGCGTCCCAATGACTCTGGGAACTCAGGGTCCTTCACTCTCATCTGAAAGCGAGATGCCGGTACCTTTGTGTAGATCTGAGCACCAACGTCGACTTCCAAATTGTTTAGATTCATAAATTACAGTATTTGAATGTCCTTATATTATACCTTCTAGTATTATAATATGCTTATTGCTATATGCCATTATATGTTGTACGCTTTGATATAGTGATTTTCTTGTCAGTAGTTATGTAGAATAAAGACTCAAATACTACTTTGGCTTATTACAAGGCTTTCACAGGTGCTACTTGTTCAATTTTTTCATTGTGTTCATCTTTAGGAAAAACCTCTTCCACTTTAATGCTAACAAAAACTCGTCTTTGACCTCTTGTCCTTGGCATAGCAACTGCCACATCCTCTTTCTCCTCATTGCTAATAAAGAGATCTGAAGAAATTTCAGGATCATGTTTTAGAGCCTGGATACATAGTGTGCTAGTTTTATCAGTTTCTACCACTGACTTAGAAGCATATGAAGATTCAGTATTTTTGAACACTTATTATGAACTACACTGATAGCAGGAGCTTCATCATTTCCTGAAGATGTAGAGATAAGAGTGTCCAAATTCTTATGAGGATCAATTATGTTGCCTTCAATATGTTTTTTCAAGTGTGTGCTCCAGTTGCAGGATTGGCTGAATTTTTTCCCACAATTATTACCTGAGTAAAGTTTCTCTCCATGATGCAATCTCATGTGCACATAAAGTGTATATTTTTGGGAGACTCCTTTTCCACAAACACTTCATGAATAAGGTTCTCTTGAGAATGCAATCTCAAATGGACTGTTAGAGTACTTCTCCAGCTAAAGCTTTTCCTTCATTCAGTACATATAAGGTTTACTATTATTTAATGGTAATATATTTGTTCTTGCTTTAAAAAAAGAACACTCATGAATATCTATTATCGTAAATATCTTCTTCTTTGATTTTTGTTTTCTATTTTCTATATATGGCAAACTTTTCTTTATTTTGTAACTATTCTTTCCATTTTTCAGTGTCCCAAATTCTCATATTTTTTCTTAATTTCCTCTTTTGTACAGCTTATCACTTCTCTATAACTTATCTCCACTTCTTTCATATATCTGTCTATGGTTTTCCACCAGTCAATATTTTCCTCTTTATTCAACCTTAATATTGTTTTTAATATTTCCTTACTTCCAGTTTTTATTCTTTTTATGTACTGTAGCTTTGAAGTTAACAATCTTGTTTTCATAAAAGATTTGTAAAAGTGAAGGCAGGACATTCGACATATATCATTTAAGGAAACGACAAACTATCCTTCATACAAAATCTATGGGGTAAATTACATCAGAATAATAATATTTAATTACAAAAATATAAAAAAGTTTCTTAAAGCAAGAAACAAACAAAAGAAGGTATATGAAAATTCAGAAATAGTTTCTAACGAGTTCTACTTTATACGTATTACTTGAAATTATTTAGCCAAGATGTTATTCATACTGACAGCTCATTATTCTTCCTAAAGATGATTTCAAATACATAATGACATTAGGTTCCTGTAGTCACCATGGCTCCAGCGGTAGCATCCGCGACTCTGAGGCGTCAGGTTGAGGATTCGCACCCCATCATGGTCTGAGGTTAGCAAGGGCATGCGCTAAGGGTAACGATTACATCTGCCAAAACAAGTCCTTCGCGAGAAGGCAATCGTCCTAGCCCTTGGTAGAAAAGGGAGTCCGTGACATAAAACCGGAACAATGACATTAGGTTCCTGTTCAGGTGGTATTCAAGAGTTCTACCTATGCAAAAAAACACTACTTAAAATTTTAATTTCTATTCTTTTTATTATTATCTTGCGCCGTTTCTTTTAAGTACATTCCAGTCTGCTGGTGTTAATCTATAGCATTTTTCTTCTCTTATTTTCCTGAAATTATTGATTGTTTCTTTTCTTTCAATCATATTTTTATAACTGGATGGAAGTTGGCCAATTGTGGTCCTTTATAAGAGGTTGTTGCATTTCTTCTTCCTGTGCTACTCTACACAGAGTAAAGCTATATTTCCACTTGTAAATTTTGTTTTCTATGATTCAAGTGAGGGTTATTTGTTCTACTTTTGAATAGTATCATAGATGAAAGCCTCTTATCGTAAGCTTCTTCTTCTTCTTCACCTTTTATATCTTCCTTGAATACCAGGTATATATCCAAAGACTAACTTTCCCTTCATTTTTATTATTATTATTGTCTTTTTCCAGTCATTAGATTTGGTTTTATGTTTTGCTTTGTCATATTCACTACGTCTACCTTTGTCACCTTCATAATATTTTGTTGTATTTATCGATTTGCCTTGTATTCTGTTATCATCAGCTGTTTAATTATCTTTATTAATGGGTTTCCTTTATCTGGCATTATGCATTGACTATATTCTATATTACTCAGAGCAGTTCTTGTTGTCATTGTTGATGAGTCAATTTTTCATCTTAATGTTGTCTCTTGTGTAAACTTCGGTACTCCCAATATTTGTCTCTATACAAAGTGTTCAAATTTCTGTAGGGTAGCTATCTCCGATATTGTGATATTGATAAAATTTGATCTATATAAAATTTTCCGTTATACAGCATTCTACCAGAAGAATTTACCTCATAAAATTCTATTACAACTTTGTTAAAAAATAGAGTAAATAGCTTTTTATGTACTTTAAAAAAGATTTCCAGTATTGCTGATTACTATTTCTAAGTATACCTGTATATATATTTTTAGTAACTCTTAATCCACTGTTATGATCTAGTAAGTTTTTTTATATAACATATTAATTTTGGTTTTCTCGGGAGTCCCCGAGAAATATGTAAGAATCATCCAAGATATGTATGCGAGGGCAGAGGCAAATGTTAAGAGCAGTGTGGGTTTGACGAGAAGTCTCTCAGTAAATGTTGGTCTGCATCAAGGGTCTGCTTTGAGTCCTTATCTATTTGATCTTGTGTTGGATGTAGTAACCCAGGGTATTAGAGATCAGTCTCCATGGTGTATGCTCTTTGCAGATGACATTGTACTGTGTAGCAACAAACGAGAGGTAGTGGAGGAGAAGCTTGAGGAGTGGAGAAGAGTGATGGAGGATTGAGGACTGAAAATCAGCAGGAAGAAGATAGAGTACTTGAGGTTGAGAGATGATGAGGATGGGGAGGTCAATTTGCAGGGAAAGGTATTGAAAAGAGTTGAAAACTTCCAAGTATTTAGGATCAACAGTAGCAGAGGATGGTGACCTAGAGTCAGAAATAACCCACAGAATACAAGCGGGATGGAGGAACTGGAAGAAAGTGTCTGGGGTGCTGTGCGACAGGAGAATAGGGATTAAGTTGAGGGGTAAAGTGCATAAGACAGTTGTGAGACCTGCGGTGATGTATGGAGCAGAGACATGGGCAATAAAGAAGACACAAGAGAAAAAACTGGATGTGGCAGAGATAAGGATGTTGAGATGGATCAGAAACGAGGTAATTAGAGGTACCTCAAAAGGGATGAACAGTATGTTGGTAGGAGGGTGATGGAAATGGATATACAGGGTAGGAGAAGGAGGGAGACCAAAGCGTAGGTGGATGGATTGCATCAATGACAACCTGAGATCTAAAAGGTTTGTTGGGTGATGAGGTATGGGACAGAAACAAATGGAGAAAACTGGCCAGAAACAGCGACCTCACATAAAAGTGGGAAAAGATGTAGACGAAGAAGAAGAAGAATTTTGGTTTTATTTTTGTATGTACTTAATACCCTTTTTTTCTGCTAAAATTTTACGGCAGTGTT